>JAHTLZ010000675.1:0-11118 GCA_023846285.1 Phrynocephalus versicolor | reverse complement strand
GTTGTTGTTGTTGCTGTTGTCATTATCATCATCATTGTTGTCATCATCGTCATCATCATCATCATCATCATCATCATTGCAAAGCAGATCTAGGCAAGCTGTAACACATCTGTTCATCGTCCTGTTTTATTTTTATAGGCCAAGCTAGCCAGGTTCTAACAATGTCTGCAGAGCCATATGTTCTTAGGTCTGGGATCGCATATATATTTATTTAGCTTATTTTTCCAGCTGATTCAGTTTCATATGTCACCCTTGGTTTGGCCCGTACTTAGCTGCCTTGCCCCTTTCAGTGTCATTTTTGACATTTCATGTGTTGGGATGAATCAAATATCACGGCGAGGAAAAATTGTATGTGAAATTGACAGATGCTGAGTGACAACAGGCAGAAATGTTGACTGGGTCAAAGTTTTTGGCATGTAATCCATTGGCAACATGATTGCATTTAGGGCTGTAGGTTGAAGCTACAAAATGTCATTTGCCATTAGATGATTTGATAAGTCACTCGTAGTACTCTGCTCAATATCCAGTGCCAATCACTTCAAGGAAATGTGGCACTCTATTCTGCCATTCAATGCAACCACCAGAGGAAAAAGGGAGGGGAGATGCTTACTTCTCTTTCATCCCCTCTCTTTTAACAGACCATTTCAAACATTTTTAAGAACCACATTAAATAAGATCTATCCAGAGATAACCATCTTTATGTCTCCTTTATGTCAGTGGAAAACCTTGAGTAGGGATGGGCACAAAATGAAAAATTGTGTTTCATTTCATTTCGTTTTGTTTTGTTTTAGACCCCCTAGCATTGAATGTGCTTTTTTTCACTGCTGCTGCACACTAGGTTGACACCACCAGGACACCAAGGTCCCTTTCCTGGTTTGTGGCGGAGAGCTCAGACCCCATCAGTTTATAAAAGTATATATATATATTTTGCCACAACATGCATCACTCTGCACTTGCTAATGTTGAAGCTCATTTGCTACTGGTTTGCCCACTCCCTCAGTGTCTCCTCACAATCTCTCTAAGTTTTTACTACTCTGTATAATTTAGTGTCATCGGAAAATTTGGCTACCTTGCTATTTACTTGTACTTCAAGATCATTTATGAAGAGGTTGAAAAGCAGGGGTCCCAGCTGTTTCTAATGAGGCCATGCTGCTGACAAACCAAGTTCTTTTTCATTCTGACAGAAATAGCAACTCTGGTAAGAGCAAGGGCGGAGGACTCTGTATTTACATACTCAATGCTTGGTGTGTCAATAGCAGAGTAGCTTATACGTATTGCTCCCCAGATGTGGAATTGATGGCAGTCACATGTAGGCCATTTTATCTCCCTAGAGAAATCTCTGTGATAATTTTAATAGCTGTGTATGTTCCACCTGATGCCAATGTCAGTGAGGCGCTCTCCAAGCTATATGCCATCATTTCTAAGCAGCAGCAAATCCATCCACAGGGTGCTTTCGTCGTGGCTGGGGACTTCAATCAAGCCTGTCTAAGAATTGTTTTCCCTAAGTTTGAACAGTACGTGAAACTCCCCAGCAGAGGGAAGAACATATTGGATCGTGTGTACTCCAATCTGAAACAGGCATGCAGGGCAATCCCTCTTCCCCATCTGGGCACATCTGATCATTCTTCACTTCTTCTATGCCAAAAGTACATCCCTCTCAGGAAAAGAACCCAGCCAGTTATTAAAATTGTTAAAATATGGCCAGAGGGTGCTCTTAGTCAGCTCCAGGACTATTTTGAAACAACTGATTGGAGTGTATTTGAAAACCAAGACCTACATGGATACACTGATGCTGTACTTATATCAGTGTGTATTGACAATGTAACATACTTTATTCTCAGTTAGACTTGCAAAAAGCAATGGAAAGCAAAAATAAATTTAAATAAAGTTAAAGTGTGCTGCTTATATACCACCTCATAGTGCTTAAAGCACTCTCTGGGCAGTGTACAATTTAATGATGCAAGCTACACATTCCCCCCTCCCTGTGAGCTGTGTACTCATTTTACTCACTTTGGAAGGACAGAAGGTAAAGTCAACCATGAGCCAGCTACCTGGGATTGAACCCTAGGTGGTGAGCATAGTTATAGCTACAGTACAGCTGTTTAACCACTGCACCACAAGGCTATTACATTGCAGAGTCTTCTAATGACTGTCATTTGCTGATGGTTACTACAGAGTTTGCAGATGTGCATTTTCTTTACCCAGTTTCCCCAGGTTTTTTTAAGGGGGGTGTATGGAATGTGGATACATTAAGTTTTCAATGATCTTATGGTTTTAAACGATGCATAATAAATAAAATTTGTTTAGATACCAAAAGTAATAGCTGTATACGAACAGGAAAAAAGGAATAAACAATGATATCAGTTCTTATATTCCTGGCCTCAAACTGTTGTCAAATTTTCAGTTTCTGGTAAGATTCTCATTTCGCTATTCAGCAAATGTACCAACATCCTCAAAGGAGAATAGCTAGAGTCCACCCCTTTCTCATTAACTGACATTTAAAGTCTTATTAACTCACTCTGAGATATTTGTTAGAGAAAGAATAAATAATGTACAGTGGTACCTCTAATTACGAATTTAATATGTTCCGAACGCATGCTCGTAACTAGAAAAATTCATAAGTAGAGTGAGGGTTTCCCATAGGAACGCGTGAAAAATCAATTAATCATTTTGAGAGAGAAGAGATTTCAATGCATTCCTATGGGAAGGTAGAGCCTGCACACACCTCCCTTGCATTCGCTTGAGCCACACCAGGGTGATCCGTGCTACCATAAACTTGCCTCCCTTGCATCGAGCAGGCGCAAGGGAGGTGTGTGCATGTTTGCTTAAATCGCCTCTTGGAAGGGGTGATCCGCGCTAGCATGCACATGTTTCCCTTCCACCCGCCTGAAGGGAGGCATGTACATTCTGATGCAGGTCACCCCTTGGAAGGGAGGATCTGTGTGAGCATGCACACATCTCCCTTCCACCGGCTCAAGCTGCACCAGCAAGCACCTGGCATGGCTCGAGCGGGTGCAAGGGAGGCATGTGCATGATCATGCGGATTTCCCCTTTAGGGGTGATCCGTGTAAGGGACACCACCTCCTCCTTCTGGGTTGCTTTGATCTCTTTTACAGCAAATTATATCTGTTCACTGAAATGAATGATGTCTCATTATGCCATTACACAATGGAAACATGACATTCTATGTCACAGATACATGTACCTGTATCTGGAATTCTAACAGTTACTTTATTGGACAGTGTGTATGTGATTGGTTTATATGCATCTGAACTGAAAAAGCACACGTAGATAATGATCACACAATGTCCCAATTGAGCTTTGGAGAGGAACAGAGTACCAGGGCATAGGGAAATCTAACCACTGCATATTTCTTCACCATCTTTGTACAGTACATTGTTTAAAAGCGTTCCTTGAAGTGCTAAATTGACCTGTCTTCATAATAGCTATGTTAGGCCCCCACATGCTATGGCCTGTACTTGAACAATTGCTTCTCTATTGTGGCCGTGATGATAGGGTAGCTGTAGAAAATCATAGTTGGGATTAAAATCACAAAATAAAAATGAGAGGTGGGCATTACTAAATTCCACTCCCAAATATTATTCTCCAAGTGAATGTGTTATCAAATTAGTACACTATTGGTCATGTGGAATAATGATAGGGTAACAAAAATATATATATTGTCTCTATATAAGCTGCTTATAAAGTTAATACTGTTATTTTGCAGTTGCACCACCTTAATTTTCCTTATCAGATCTTTCCTTTGCATAACAGTAAGTGTTATGCAAGTGCAATGTTCCAGATATAAGATATATATTAAATGATTTCAGAGCTTGAGTTCTATTATATTTTTTTGAGCACCTGATACAACACCACTCTCGCTTTCACTTCAGCACCTGTATCTTGTTTCACGTAGTTTTAAAATAAGATACACCAGAGAGGAGAACGGGCTGTAAAAATAGTTTTGCATAATTATTTCCCTTTGGTACTGTGCTTAAAGTAATGTACTCTGTGCTGTCTCCATCTACCTCATTTCTTATTCCTTCTTTGGTGTTCTACCTGTTTCAAGAAGTCTTTTCAATGAACATGAAAACAAAAGGACTCCCTTGATTTTAGAGGAATAAAAGCAGGAGTATCTAATGTGTAACCTTCTCTTTAATGAGATGGAAGTTTCTTTCATTACAGGTACTGCTGCAGTGGACAGAATGTTAACCAGGGCTGATGGCAATTAAAATAGAAGGAACCAGCAGGTTTTCAAATGTGTTAGCATTTAACTGCAAAATGCTGTGCATATCTGTATTGAAATAAATCTTACAATGTTCAAAGGAGCTCACTCCCACAGAGGTGTACATAGGAAGAAAACTTAACCTCATTTATTTACTCTATCAGCAAATTTATGTACAGCCTTTCACCCCCTCTGGATTTGCTTGAGAGCAATAAGCAATATTGGATTAATAAAATCTTGGAAAATGATAAGCTATTTTCCTTCAGTAGAGACTGAAATGTGGATCGGTTGAAATACCAGATAAAGAATAATGTTTTGCATATTGTTTGCTAGCTGGATAGGGCTGCTTTTACATGACCCCTAAAATCCGAGGCAAAGGGCTCCCAGATGCAGAGCTTAAAATTGTTTTCCCTCCAGCTGCGGATTTTAAAAAAAAATTAAGTACGACCATGTCCACTTAAGTGCGCCCCAGCGCACTTTAGAAGTACCTGATCTCCGGAGGTATAAATTTTTCCGATGCGGATTATAAAGCTGTGGATGCTGGGTTCTCCTCACCTTCTGTTTGTTTTTGTTGTCCTCCTGCCCCTTTATCAGCCTGGAATCCCTACGGGGCTGCTCCGATGGAAGACGGAGGTGAGCCTGCATTCCTTTCTCCCTTTTTTCTCTCCCTCCCCTCACAGTAGACAGGAGCAGTGGAGTGTGGAAGGGTGGTAACACAGGAAGCAGAACAAACCCCCACGATCTCTGGTCCAAATTTAAGTTCCCAGCGGATTTAAGAGATCATGTAAAAGCACCCTAACTCTGTGAACAAAAGCTGACAATTCAGTTCTGCACTCTGGTGAAGTGCCAGCCTTGGTTAGTCCTGAGCAAGCCACGCAGTTCCAGAAATGGCCTCCGAAGAAGCAAATTAAAAAAAGAGGGGGGGACACTTCCACCAAGAAAACCCTGGAAGGGATCTCTGCACGTTGGAACTGACATGACAGCACATAATTAGTATTGTTTTGCCTGATAGTTACAAGAACCCATTTCAGCTGACAGGCAATCTGAGGGCCATGTGATATGATAAAATAGCCTTTCTGAGAAAGCTTTTTCTGATGCTACTGAATGATAGATCCCTCACAGAGGCATTTTGTTCCCAAGCTGTTTAGGAGTGTCAAGGCAACTATCAGCACAGAAAGGCAATCTAGTTATGAAGAGCATTGTGGCCTAACATTGAGCCTTCCCACGCATTGCAAACCACACAGACTTGTTGTTTGGGGAAATGTGAAGGCCACAGCTTTATTTAACCTTGGTTACATCCTGCAGTACTATGACCAGGCATTGGTTTGGATCCGGCCCATTGGGAGACCCGCCTGTCCCCTGATGTTCTCCCTATCTCTGCCACCTTGTGGCATTCCCGTGTTACAGCTCCCAGAAACCCTGTGGGCACAGGCTCCTTTGTGTTTTCCTCTCAATCTGTGCTGAGGGGTTGTCCAATCCCCCACCTGAGCCGGGACAGTTCCTGCCCCCTCACCAGGTCAGTTGGTCCCTCCCATGGTCCACAGGCTGTGCAGCGTCCTTCCCACCACCATCTCCACCTGGAACCAATCCAAATGCCTCCAAACTGCAGAAACTGTGATGTAAACAATAACATTAGTCACAATAACTAAATGACCAAACTGTACATATGTGCCAATGTTGTGGGTGGGTGGGAAAGTCTGGCTGCTAGTGCTGGCCCTTTATATATGCTAATGAGGTGGGTTCTGTTGTGCCTGCATGAGTAAGCAGTACCTGGATGCTCGCCCCATCATATGCTTTGGAGGCGCTCTGTGATTAACCATTCTGTCCCACATGGCTGGGGCTCCTCTAACTTCCAAGTGCCATGCAGCCGGTGCCATTTTGGATTCCTTCCTGGCCAGTGGAGATGCGGATAGGTTGTACCCCAGTAAGTCGGAAACCATTATTTTTCAGCAATGGATTACTCAGTTTTTTCTTCCATATTATAAAATTCAAGTACCTCTAATCTTAGAAATACAGACCATGATACTATACCAGGACAAATGGATTATATTGGGGGAAATGGCTGATTTTTAAGAAGCCAGATATTATATTTCTGAATAAGCAAAAAAGACATACCATATAGAGGTTTGAGTTCTGTCAACAAGCAATCTAGAGAGCACAGACATTGCAAAGTACCAAGCATTAAGGTCTCCTAAAACAGATTTCATCAACTTAAGTGGTTCCCAACTAGAGATGGGCACAACTAGGGAAAATGACGTTTTCGAGTTGCCATGTGTCGGAGACAGCCCGTTTCGGCTCGTTTTCGTTTTTCGCGAAAAATCGCAAAAATTAGTCAGTTCGTTTTTTCGTTTTTTCGTTGTCATTAGTACGACAAATCAATTTGTGTATGTTTCAGCCTGCAATATTTTCCACCCCTATATTTGCCAGGATTGCATTTCAAATTACCTATATTTAAATTGAGGTGTAACAATGTAAAGTCAAAAGGAAGGACAACAGGGGATCCAGCTCACATTTGATGAAGGGGGAAATGCTTTCAGGTGCGCTAGCATCACTGGTGACCTTTTGCAGTTAATTAGACTTTTCTCAGCAATCAGCATGCAGGTGTTCCTTTCTTTTAGTCATGCAGGTATTTTGTAACTTTGGGCCACCTTCTCCCAGATCCATTTTGGAAAGCAGTGGCATACTGTTCCATAACGAACACAAATGTCTAAGATTTTATACTGCCTTAGTTTTGAAAGAGCAAACTTTTAAGAAAAGAACTTTTATGGAACAAGAGATTTTTTACCTCTTCATCCCCCCTCTTCCTTCCCCCAGGCTGGTGCTCCTATATAATTGAGAATTTGAAATTATTAGATGAGAAGGAGAATCTACCATAGAGCTCTAAGCATGCATTTTCCACCCACATGCCATACAGAGGCTAATTTTGAAGTCTTGTTAAAATACATGGGGTTGCAACCCCAGTGAGGTGCCTAAGAGTTAGATGCTCATCAGAGGAAACAAAGCCAAGGAGTGCAAATTCTGTGACTGAAAAGTCTGTTTTGCTCTAAAAAATATGCCTCACACATCAAGTGACAGTAAGCAGGGCTGTAGAATCCACAAAAATGTAGCATCATCTAAGACAGTCAGAATCTGTAATCAGTTGAATGCCCAGATGAACAAGAGGATAGGGTATTTTTAAATTTTCAGTCGTTGTATGGTGGAGAAAAATTCAGCATGTGTAGCTTACATTAAGAGCTGTACCTTCTGAGATGTCTTCTTCTAAGCAACCATTAATGGCATAAGAAGAACCCTTTCCTTGTTTCCAGCTGGGCATCCTAGGACCGAAGGTGTGATACGATAGTACTTTTCAACTACTGGAAAGATCATATACAGAGCAGAGAAAAATCAGTTTCCCATCATCCCAGAGTGCAGGATACATCATCATCATCATCATCATCATCAACAACAACAACAACAACAACAACAACTTTATTTTTATGCTGCCTTTCTCCCAGAGGGGACTCAAGCTCAAAGAAACCAGGTTTCAGTTGAATATCGGGTGGGGGGAGTCTTTATTAAAGGTGATGAGCGCTCCAGTGCTGGAGAAAACTGAACAAGTATAGAATAGAATAGAATAGAATAGAATAGAATAGAATAGAATAGAATAGAATAGAATAGAATAGAATAGAGTTTTATTGTCATTATGCATATGCAAGATATGCACAACGAAATTAGAGTGCTGTTCTACTACACACTCTAAGCATAAAGAACACATAAAACACATAAGACATATAAAACACCATACAAAATATTAAAACCTCTTAAATTGCTTACAAAATTTAAAACACTAATTAAAAACTGATTAAGATAGTGCTAAAACTGTCACATTTAACTTGGATACCGCTCCGTGATAAAAACTGTTCTTTAGTCTATTTGTCCTTGACCTAAGAGTCCTGTATCTCCTGCCAGACGGCAACAGTTCAAAAAATTGGTGGCCAGGATGCGAAGGGTCTCTCAAAATTCTAGATGTCTTCCTAGAGCATCTGGAGTTGTATAATTCTTCCAAAGGAGGAAGAGGACAGCCCACTATCCTCTCAGCAGTGTTTATGACCCTCTGGAGTGCCCTTCTATCTGCCACTGTGCAACTGGAAAACCAGACACAGAGGCAGTAAGTGATAGTGCTTTCTATAAAGCCCCGGTAGAAGGTTACCAACAGTTTCTTAGACATTTGTTCTCTCCTGAGAAGTCTCAGAAGATATAATCTCTGTTGGGCCTTCTTAACCAGTGCTTCAGTGTTGGCACTCCAGGTCAAATCCTCCTGTAGAATAACTCCTAAGAACCTACTGTCCGTCACCCGCTCTAAACAAACTCCATCAATAATCAGGGACTGAGTGTCTGATTTCCTTTTTCGACAGTCCACTATAAGTTCTTTGGTCTTGTTGATATTTATTATCAGATTGTTGGTTCTGCACCACCGTAGCAGCTGATGCACCTCCTTTGGGTAGGCTGACTCGTCTCCACCAGAGATGAGTCCCACTACTGTTGTGTCATTGGCAAACTTTATGATTTTATTTTCAGGATGAATATTAGTGCAGTCAGAGGTGTAAATACTAAACAATAGTGGACTCAGCACACAGCCCTGTGGAGTACCCATGTTGAGAGTGAGGGCTGACAACATGTAGTCACCTAATCTGACCCTCTGTGAGTGATTTGATAAGAAATCCATGATCCAGGCACAGATGGAATGACAAAAACCAAGGTCCTTAAGTTTAGATATCAGCTTGTGAGGTATAATTGTATTGAAAGCAGAGCTAAAGTCCACAAAGAGCATCCTTACATAGGTCCCCCACAGCTCCAAATGAGTAAGAGCAGTGTGCAAGGTGATATCTATAGCATGTTCTGTGGATCTATTTGCTCTGTAAGCAAACTGATATTTATCAAATGTGCCTGGGAGGCAAGAGATGATATGCTGGTGAACTAATCGTTCCAGAGACTTCATTACAATTGAGGTAAGTGCCACAGGTCTATAATCATTTAAGCTGTTAATAGGTGGCTTCTTTGGCAGTGGAACAATAATGGAGGCCTTCAGACAAGATGGAATAGTTGACTGGGCTAGAGACCGGTTAAAAATTTCAGTAAAAACTCCAGCCAACTGGTCTGCGCACTCCCTAATCACCCGACCAGAAATGCCATCAGGTCCTGCAGCTTTCCTTGGGTTCACAGTTCTCAAGATGTTTCTCACTTCCCACGTTTCAACAAGAAGGAAGGGGCTAAACTGTGCTGATGGCTGTGATGTAAATACCTCTGTTTGTTCTGTCTCAAACCTAGCAAAAAAATTGTTCAGTTCTTCAGCCAAAGAAGCATTTCCAGCTGAAGGGGCAGCATAATTAGATCTATAACTAGTGATTTGTTGAACCCCTTGCCACATTTGCCTCACATTATTATTACTGTAAAAATAAGCCTCAATCTTCTTATAATCCACCTTCGCTTTTTTAATGCCTCTCCTCAAATCTGCTCTAGCAATGCTGTACCTGATCACATCACCAGACTTCAAAGCCTTATTCCTGTCATGCAGGAGGCACCTCACCTCTTTGGTCATCCATGGTTTCTGATTTGGATAGATTCGGACACGTTTATCTACAGTAACAGTATCTATACAAAATTTAATATAACCCAGAATTCCTGCAGTATACTCCTCAAGGTCTGAGTTATCAAAAACATCCCAATTTGTTTCTTCAAAGCAGTCCTGCAGCTGCAGTGAGGCTCCCTCAGGCCAGTGTTTCACAGTCTTTGTTACAATTGCAGTTTGTTTCCTTAAAGAGATATAAGCTGGTGCTAAAATCAGGGACAAATGATATGATAGACCCAAGTGTGGAAACTGCAGGGCCCTGTAGCCATTCCTTATATTGGAATATACCTTATCCAATGTGTTTGTTCCTCTGGTGGCACAGTTCACATGCTGATAGAATTTAGGGAGAGTTGTCCTCAAATCAACATGATTAAAGTCCCCCGCAATAATAAGCACAGCATCTGGAAACTTATCTTGCTGCCTGCTGACCGCATCACCCAAATAACCCAGAGCTAAATCAGCGTTGGCGTCCGGTGGAATGTAAACAACCATGATTAAGACAACAGTAAACTCTCTGGGAAGATATATTGGTCTGCATCTGACCATCATATACTCCAATTCCCTGGAGCAATGACTGTCTATGATTTTAGCATTCTTGCACCAACTGTTTTTAACATACATACATACTACTCCTCCTCTGCTCTTCCCACAGTCTCTGTTTCTATCGGAGCGATGTGTTGTGAAGCCCGTCAAACAAATACTTGCGTCTGGGACAGCTGGGCCGAGCCACATTTCTGTTATCAGCAAAAGACAGCTGTCTTTGACCATCCTGCTTGTACTGGCCTGCAATCTCAGTTCATCCATTTTGTTAACGAGGGATCTCACATTGGCAAGAAAAATACTTGGGAGTGGCAGCTTTCTTGAATGGTTATGCAATCTCACCAAAACACCAGCTCTGCAGCCTCTCTTCTGCTTTCTTTCCTGCCTTCTCCTTCATCTCCTCCTCCACCCAGCAGGTGCTACAATCCATGGAGAGCCGGGAGCTCTTGCAACATCAGCCGGTATACTATGACAATGAAGAAACTCAGCTGTGACTGCTTGCTCACTTCTCAGTCCAATCTTTAAGAGTTCATGTTGGTTATAAATATTAATTGCCCAACAGGATGCATACCAATCAGCTAAAAACACACAAAAAAGCAACCATACAAAGTGGAACAAAGAGCACAGAGCCGCTGCGTGTGAATGCGCCGCCATCTTGGAACAAGCCTCATCTGTCACGCCATCTTCGAACAAGCCTCATCTGTCAGATCATCTTTGATTTAAGTTTCTGCTTTGAGCAGGGGGT
>JAHTLZ010000674.1:0-10001 GCA_023846285.1 Phrynocephalus versicolor | reverse complement strand
GGAAACCTACTACTAAAGACCTGCTGGGGGCACTCCCAAGAAGAGATAGGCAGGGAACACATCATCATCAAGGGGCAGGCAGACTCGATGAATTGGATCCAACCCAATGACTCAGCCAGAGTACTGCTTGCGTGGAACCAATAACGTTGTGGCCAAACTCATTTTCCAAACAATTCAGTTGTTGTGTCCAGTTATTACTTCATAATTAGAAGGCTCAGAGGGAGTACAGTATATCAGCATAACATTGTGCAGACAGAGAGCATGGCCGTATGGGTACCTTCTTCCCAAAGATCCAAAGACTACTGATTTCTGGTGCCCTTTTATATTCATGACAATCAATCACAAATCTGGTTACATCATGTTATTGCATCTACATTGCATCAACCTTGTCCATTATATCTTATTCCGCACACCTGGCAGTAAGTAGAAAAATCTGTACACCTGTGTCACAGTGACTCAGTATTATATACTGGACCCAATTTTAACAAATCAATTAAATATACATATGAACATTTGTAAACATATCTATCCTACCCAATACAACATATTTTTCCTCACTATCATCTAACATGGAGATTTGGAAAAGGCTTGCCCTGATGTACATATTTGTATTTTACTGCCTGAAGGGATTTGTTTATCAATATTTGCAAAAATGCAAAGTGTGTCCTTGATAAAGCATAATGGGAACTATATCCACTTGACATTTTGCATGTTTATGTTGGCAGCTGAAGGTTAAATCAACTGAGGACTCAACCTTTTCTAACATCCCTGAGAAATCTCATCTTCAAATGTCTTTAGCCCCCTGCAACGGGAGTAAGAGCATGGGGCTTTTTGCTTTGTTGGCAAGCCTTCATGACTCTATGCAATAACTGCAGATTTAATGAGCAAAGACATATTTATTAGGTAACCCTTGCTTTTTATTTCACAAAAAGAAACAGGAAAATGCTTCCATTTTTTATTCTTTATAGCCTATACCCCTAAGGATATAAATGTCAATTTTGTATTGATCAGTTCCACTAAGGTATAAATCAATTTCTGTTTTCAATAAATAGATTTTCTTTTTGTCTACACTTTGGATGCTAGTTTAATTCAGCAATGCTGTTCTTGTTACATGTCACCGAGTTGCCTCTAGCTTCTGGCAACCCTAAGACAGAATCTCCTCCACAACACCTTAGTATTTGCAGCTTTGCTCAGCTCTAGCAGACTCAAGGCTCTGGCTTCCTTTATGCAGACCCTAACCAATTGTCGCTTTGTTCTTCTGTATGTACATAGACTCATCATTTTATTGATTTATTTGATTGAACAACTGATTTATATACCGCTAACCATCTGGCCTGAAGTCCATTCTGGACAGTTAAGAAAACTAAACACAAATACCAGAATATACAAAATAATAATTAACACAATAGAGCCACATTAGCAAAATGCAGTATTTTCCTCTCTATAAAATACTCCCATGTAGAAGACAACTGTTTGCAGAGACAAGGTATGGGCAGTTTCTCAATTTATTTTATTTTTTTATTTTAGAGTATTTTTACCCCACCTTTCACCTTGGAAAAGGACCCAAGGCAGCTTACAGTAATGAGGGATAACAAACAGTCCAGTGCAATTAAGATATGTTCACAAACAAGGAATTGAGGAACGTCTTGCAGCTTTAATAGACAACATTACGTTACATTACATTACAGGTCTCTCCTCGGCTTACGTCTGTATAGAAGATTACCCTCAATTTTTAGTTCCAACTATTTTTGACATAAACACAGTCTTATACATGGAAAATATGGTAAATTTGCACAATAGTGAATACAGAAATTAACAAAATCAAGCCAGAAGGTAAACATAAGAAGGAAGGCAGAGACAGGGGTAAAATGTTATCCACCATCTTGATCAGTATCAGCAGTACTTAGGAAAGGCCATTCTGTACATCGAGGTTTTAATTGACATTTGAAAGCATGCAGAGATGAAGCCAGGCAGATTTCTGAGGGGCGGTGGGGCGGCAGAAGGGGCGGGGGATGGCGGGGGACGGCAATGGGCGCGGTTGGCGGTAGGCAGTGATGGGCGGAAAGCGACGGGCGGCTGGCAGGCGATGGGGGGGACAGACGGCGGGGGCCAGCGGTGGGGGGGCAGCAGGGGGGCCAGGCTGTCCAGTGCTCTCTCTCCATTTTAGTGCGCTAGGCAACTGCCTAGTTCGCCTTAATGAAAGCGCCAGCCCTGATATTGAGATTACAAGTGCTTGGACCAACGTGCTGAGGGCCCCCACAGCACGATAGCTGTGTAGCTGTGCAATCTGCCACAGTTAGCAATGTGTTGAGCAAACCACCAATGCCCCCTGGGATTCCATGGTGATCATGGGATCCAATAGGATGCCCAGACTTATTTTGGGGTTGAACTTTCCTTCACAAGAACAAATGCACAAGCCTTGCAGCTTCCTCATTAAACTCAAAGGCAGCCCCATGTAGATAGCTCTACAGTAATAGAGATTACAAGGGCATGGACCAACATGCTAAGGACCCCCACTTGTCCACAAACTATACAAAAGGACTAAGGATTTCGCCATGGTCTGGCCATCTGCAAGTCTTCCACGGGTGCTAGCAAGTACTCTACATATATCCTGATACCCCTTTCTTCCCTTACTCATTTGTCTGCTTCTGGGCCCAGTTATATAGCATCTTCAAACTCTCATTTCCAAAGCGTCTCGGTTGACCCACAGTGCCTCTGAGAGCGTATCTAGTTCTGCAATATCCAGTAGCTTTTTCAACAGTCCATCCTGAGTTGTTATTTCAACCTTCTTCCATTTCTAGGCCCAAAGCAGCCTGGCTGCCGAGTATATATTATAAAGTAGAATGTATTTTATTTTCTTATCAATGATCTCTGATTAAAATAACAATAATAAAGAGTGTGGGCACCCTGTCTCATGCCTTGCTTGATTTGGATACCTTCCATCATTTGGTCATTCTCCTTAATCTTGACCCTCTGCTCAGTGTAAACTGCTTTGATTGCTTATAGAAAACATCCATGTACCCCCATCTTCTTTAACTGTAAAAGCATAAACTCCCAGTTCAGATTGTCAAAAACCTTTTCTGCATCTAGGAAGATCAATGTCATTTGCTTCTCTGGGTGCAACTTGTAAATTTCCAAGATATCTATTATTGTTCTTATATTGGATGTTAATTTATTTGGTGATAAATCCTGTTTGATCTTTATGTATATTTCTGCAAGAACCTTCCTTAACCTTGTTGCCCAGATGGTTGCATAAATCGTGTAATCAATATTTAGAAGGGAGATTGGCCTATAAGTTTTAATATTTTTTTGCTATCCCTAATTTGTGTAACAACGATATATATGCTTCTTTCCATGTATTCATGGAATACATTTCCTCCATTGTATTCAACTAATTTTTTTAACTGAGGGACTAGAGTCCTTGATAAAATTTTATCGGGAGGAAATCCAGTTCAGGAGCTTTATCCTTCTTCTGTTTTTTCCATGCCTCCATAACTTCGTAAGTTGTTATCGGACTATTTAGAACCTGCAATTGTTGGGGACTAAGGTGGTTACTTCACGTCCTTCCTTGTTCCACAGCTAGTTTTGTAACATGACAGCATTGGTCGCAATCATGTGGTTTTGTCCCTGTTTAGTCCCTGTTTCTGTTTTCTCATGATTGTGATATCTTGTCTTGTGACAATAGTTACTTCATGGTCTTGTTCCGTGAAAAATTCTTAATTTGTCTTGCTTCCTTAATCTTTTTTTAAAATATTATAAATAAAACTTTTCAGATATTTTGATTTACTGGTCTTCCAGGATTGATACGTCAATGCTACAGAGCGTTCCTGTGCCTGGAGACTCCAACAACATCTGCCACCCCCATGCCTTCTGCGTGAGAGCCGGAAGGTGCTGCTTGCAGCTTTTCCCTGTGGATGTTGTTTGGCGTTGGAATCCCTGCCGTCTCCTCAGGACCAGGACCCTGTGAATCAGCTTCCTGGGCTCCCCCCACCACCCTGCTTAACACCAGCCACCTGGGCCAGGGAGGAAAGGGCTTGAAAAGGCTGGGCTGCCAGAGACTGTCGGACCAGTGTTCCTGTGCTGGGAGACTCCAGCAACATCTACTACCCCCACGCCTTCTGGGTGAGAGCCGGAAGGTGCTGCTTGCAGCTTTTCCCTGTGCGCGTTGTTTGGCCTGGAGTCCCTGTTGCATGTTCATGGATATGATGGGGAGGGGGAGGTAGGATGGTGGGGGTGAATGGGTGGATATTTGTTGCCATCATATAGGAGATAGGACCCACAATAGAACTGATGCAACAGGAAGGGGAGAGGGCAATGGATGGAGCAGGCATTGGAATTGTGCTGGGTAGAGGAAAATATGGTGGTAGGAGTGGAGGTGCTTCTGGACCACGGTCTAACTCTGGAAGCCCAGGTGGACTCGGGGGCCAGGGGTGCCGTTCTTCAGCTGCAGAAAATATACCGGCTCCACCCCTACCTAGACGAGCAGATCCTCATGACAGTTGCACATGTAATGGTAACATCCCTATGAGGGTTCCCCCTTTTCCCAGGCTCCCCGCCCTTCAGGCTTTAGTAAGAACACATTCTTAAAATAATAAACAGGACTTTTATTTTGTCCTCCTTCATCAGGGTCTCAGCTTTTCCCTCCTCCTTCTCCCTTTCCAGAATCTTCAATGAATCTTTGAACTGTTTCCAGAGCATCTCCCTTTCCTGGGCTTTCTGGTCCTGGGCAGCTCTACATTTTCCCCTTTCCTTTTGCTTCTCCAGCCACTCATCCCTGTCACAGTCTTGTTGTGCAGGTGTCACTCTTCCACCTTCGGCCCCTCCAGGATAGCTTCCCTCACACATCCCCCCTTCCAAGAGGGACGCCTGCACTTCTGTTTCTCCATCTCAGGGGCCCTGTCGGGAGAAAAAAATCTGCATTAATGTGTTGCCCACCTTTTCTGTAATGGATGGAGAAAGCAAAAGGTTGCAAGGCCAGATACCATCGGGTGAGACGAGGTTGGATCTCACCCTTCCCAACCAGGAAACCCAGAAATTTCACTTTGGACAGTCCTATGGTGCATTTGGCTGGATTCACTGTTAGCCCTGCCTCCTTTAGGACTCTCAATACCCTCCATACATGCCCCAAATGCCCCTCCCAGGTCTGGCTAAAGATGACCACATCATCAATGTATGCGGCCACACAGTCCTGCACGGGTTCTAACACCCAGTCCATCAGTCTTTGGAACGTGGCGGCCGCCCCATGGAGGCCAAAGGGCATATATTTAAATTGGTACAGCCCCTTAGGGGTGGAGAAGGCGGTTTTCTCCTTGTCCTGTGCCCTTACTGGGATTTGCCAGTACCCCTTGGTTAATTCTATGGTGCTCAGGAACTGGGCCTCGTCTACCCTATCTGTCAAGTCCCCCACCTTAGGCATGGGGTAGGCATCGAATTTTGACACGGAGTTAAGTTGTCTGAAGTCTATGCAACATCGTAAGGAGCCATCAGGCTTTGGGACTATCATGGGGTAACTATGCCAGGGGCTATATGAGGGTTCTATTACCCCTAGTTTTAGCATTTCATTTACTTCTTCGTTGATGGCTGGGATGGCATGACGAGGCCAGTTCCTCCCTTTGGTCCTCACTACTGTCCCTGGAGGGGTATGAATTTCGTGCTGTATTAGTGAAGTTTTCCCTGGGCAGTCTGAGAAGACATCCCAGTACTGTGACTCCAGTTCTCTAACTTTGTGGGATGTATCTAACTGTTCTCCTAGGACGACCTGGCCTCCACTTTTCATAGCCATATGCCTAGCTTCTGGCCCTAGGTCTCCTTCATCCTGTTCCCCCTAAAATACTTCTCTCTCCACCCCCTCCTTCAGGGAATGGGGGGGTTCTTCCCCCGAGTCCATGCGTTGTCCTCGCCCCTCTCCTCACATCAGGAAGTCTCTGTCCCTTTTCGCCACTGCCATCAGTACCCCTCCGCATTCGGCGTTCACCATCATGGGGCGGGGATTCCTCTCCTTTTCCGGCGTGGGCTGGGTGACGCTCTTTCCGGTGTCCTCCACTCCTAGATAGTCCCCCAGCAGAGTGATGTCACCCTCTAGCGATGTTGGCTTGTGTCTCACAACCCAGCTCTTCGGTCCGCTGGGGAGAGTGGCGATGAGCTGTTCCACTACAATCACCTCCAGGATCTGTTCTGCCATTTTCCCTGTCGGCTTTATCCACCGGTTCATGTAGATCTTCAGCCTCTGTGCCAGGGTTCTAGGATGGATTCCCGGGTTTCCAGTTGGTGTCTCAGAACATCTTCCTATACGCTTTCATTCAGGTTCATGGTATTCAGAATGGCTTTTTTAGTTTTGTCATAGTCCCCTGCCTCCTCTGGGTTCATGGCATCCACTATCTCTAGCGGTAGTCCTGTTAGACATGGGGTCAAAATCAATGCCCATTGTTCCCTGGGCCAATTCGATGCCCTGACAATCCCCTCAAATTTGTTCAGGAAGGCGACCAGGTCGTCTCCCTGTCCCATCTTCTGTAACTTAATGTGGCTCAGGTTCGCTGCCGTCTTGGGTGTCTCCGCCATCTTGTCGGTTAACAGCTTTTGTTGCTCCGCCATTTGCTTGAGTACTGACTCCTGTCCCTCTAGGATCCGTCTCAGCCACTGGTCTGCCATGTCCTGGTGGTTGCCTGGCCCCTTAAGATGGGTGCCAATATGTGAGGGTTCCCCTTTTTCCCAGGCTCCCCACCCTTCAGGCTTCAGTAAGGACACATTCTTAAAAGAATAAACAAGACTTTTATTTTGTTCTTCCACTGTTATGGAGTTTCTCTTCTTAATCACAGTTCCAACATCTTTAACTTCAGTAACAAACTGATTATTTTTGGACTCATACAAAGGAGTAAACACAGACAGGTCTAACCCTCCCCCTATTCTTCAGGAGATTTGGTTCCACCATTTTTCTTCTCCCCCCTCTCGAAGAGGCTCGGCTCCCCCACTTGCACCCCAATCTCCGAAGTGAGTTTGGGTCCAGGACGTCACTGGCAGTGGAATTTGAAGGGATAATCTCTCAGGGTTAACCCCCTCCCGGTGCATGCTTTCCCGGTTCTTATCTCCTCCTCCTTCAGCTTGGCTAGCCATTGTTCCCAAGCCAACTGCTTCCGAATCTCCTTCCTCTTGCGGTTATAATCACGGGCTTCCTGCTCACCCCAGTATGAACAACCTTGGCGGTGGGCTCGTCTCCTGTAACTTTCAGCCTCAGGCTTGGGCATCATCATGTGCTCCCAATCTCCATTCCATGGGTTCTCCATCCAAACCCATTCCCAGTCTGGGGGCAAAACATATGGTGTACCCTTTTTACATTGCCCAAACCCCACCTCCACCACAGCCGATTGGCTGGGCTTTCCCGCCGTTTCTATCTCTTTCTCCTCCTTCATCAGGGTCTCAGCTTTTCCCTCCTCCCTCTCCCTTTCCAGAATCTGCAATCAATCTTTGAACTCTTTCCAGAGCATCTCCCTTTCCTCGGCTTTCTGGTCCTGGGCAGCTCTACGTTTTTCCCTTGCCTTTTGCTTCTCCAGCCACTCATCCCCATCACAGTGTTGTTGTGCAGGTGTCACTCTAACACCTTTGGATCCTCCAGGATAGCTTCCCTCACAATCCAGTATTGATTACTGCAATGCCCTTTACGTGGGGCTGCCTTTGAAGATGGTTCAACGATTGCAACTGGTTCAGAATTGTGTGGCGTTGCTGGTAAGCAGTGGGGCTGCCAGGGATTACATCATGCCGATTCTACGTATCCTACATTCGTTACCAGTTGCTGCTTGAGCCCAATTCAAAGTGCCTTAGGACCTAGATACCTGAAGGATTGCCGCCTTCCTTACGAACCTACCTGGCAATTAAGATTGAGCCAGGGGGCCCTCTTGAAAAAGCCATCCCTCAAGGAGGTGAGAGGGATGGCTTGCAGACATAGGGCCTTCTTGGCAGCTGCCCCCAAGCTATGGAATGCCCTCCCAAGTGAGATGCGCCTGGCGCCAACATTGATGACATTTCGACCCAAGGAAAAAACCTTCCTGTTCCAGAAGTTTTTTAATTGATACAGTATAGACTATGGATCCTCTGATGGCAATTTTAGTATAATGATTTTAGTGTAAGGTTTTATTATTATTCTAATTATTTATTGATATTTGATGTTTTTAACTGTTTTAATTCTTTGATTGTAAGACACCCAGAGAACTTTGGGAAGTGGGCGGCATATAAGTTGTAAAAATAAATAAATAAATAAATAAATAAATAAATAAATAAATAAATAAATAAATTTTCAGTACTTTCTTTAATGAACATTTGCACTGCACAGTGTTTCCCGTAAGAAAACTAATGTCGAATGCCGCTTCGGCTGCTGACCACTAGGTGGACACTGGTCATTGTGTGACAGTTGTTCCCTTGTCTCGGAACAGGAAGCCGGAACAAACCGTGAAAAGAGAATACCCCAACCCAGCGCCAGGTACAGTATTGTTACACTCTGATCCCCCTCCGGGCCCGTGCTCGAGAAAATTTTCAGCTGTTGTGTGACAGACATGAAGTAAGATTTTTTTTTGTACCGATCTGAAGTGCAACACTTACAGAGACAAAACGGACGTGAAGCAACCACCTAAATCTCCATTTCCCTATCTTGTCTAAAAACTTCCACTGCTCTTCCTGCTCAATTTCTTTCTTTTTATACAGGTTGATATAGTAGTCTTATATTATTTTTTGAACTTTTTTCTTCTTGTATACTTCCAGGCCTTCAAAGGGAAATGTGGAGTAGTTTTTGAACTCTTTGCAACAAATGTGGAATTAATGAGCAAAGCCATTTTTAACATATAACCATTTTATTATTCTTTTCACACAAACAGAAAGAGGCAAACATATTTCAAATTTTATTTCCTAATGCAAATACTCTAAGGCTAATATACAGCAATTTTGTCTTGAAGCAGTCAACTAAGGTATAAACATAGGTTTTTTTATAAACAGCTTGTCTTTTTTCTACATATTGGATGCCATTTTAATTCAGCAATTTTGTTGTTATTCCTGCTGCTGCTGCTGCTGCTGCTGCTGCTGTTTTATTTTTATCATGTCACGAAGTGGCAGATGTGCTCAGGTCTTGGGGATTTAAGGTTCTGGCTTCTTTTATGCAATCCTTAACAGAATCACCTCTGCATTATTTTGATGTAGGCAGAGTTGTAATTTTTTAAAAATTTCTGTCCATAATGGCAGGGAAAGGGTTTAAAGCAGTCCTGCAAAATAACTCATGCAACTCAATTCTTGCAGCTCATGGTTCTTTTTTATAAAATCAACATGCCAGGGCAATGCCAAAGAGAAAGCTTTCAGCCAGTTTGGTCATCTTTTTTGCAGATTCAGATCAATGTTCTGTGAAATAACTGAGTAGCTGCATGTTTCAGTCTGGGGTTAGTGAGCACCAGAATGATTGCTTGGATAGGAGAGTAGAAGTACATCACTGGTTCTGACGAAATACTTCTTGTTCCTTGTTTCACAATTTCTGTATTATTCAAAATCTGTACCAGAAGCCATGAAATGTATAAAAAGAGGAGGGAGACCATTGTTCCAATTGCCTTCACATGAGCTTTTGTCTGGAAGCTTTGGAAACTGGATTCTCTGCTTGTCATATGATGGAGGTGCCTCCCGAGTGAAGCAATGGATAGGATGGAGCAAAGTAAAACAACAACAAAGGGACAACCAACTCCAATAATCAAAAAGAACACTTTGAAAGAAATTGAAATATATATCAGTTCCTTCCCTTGGGTCCCATAAGTAACAATGTCTGTTATGTTTCTCTGTGTTCCATTTATCAGAGGTGAGAAGGCTCCAAAACATAAAATGAAGGAGGAGAGTAGAGTTCCCACAAGTAGCCTAGGTATAAACCATGATATCCTCAGTTTGAACCAAAGGATGAAGGAGTAAGTCCTGTTCACTATCTTGATGCAATAGAAGACACACAGCCAAGCAGCAATCCAGAACCGGAAGTGTAAGACAGA
>JAHTLZ010000673.1:0-16316 GCA_023846285.1 Phrynocephalus versicolor | reverse complement strand
CAATTACCAGTCCAAGTCAAAACCAGAATATCTCACAGAAACCAGACACCAAACTGAAGGGAACAGATCAAGCAGTGGTCCAGGAAGCCAGTCCGAAATCAGGAAACAGAGCCAAGGTCACAGACAGGAATGTGGTTGTAAGTTCACATGACGCATTGCTCCCACAGAGAGCTCAAGGTGAGCTTACCAGCTTTATCTCAAAACAGGGAACACACCCTTACTTCTAGAAAGGCTCCTGCTCGTACTCAGGGCTTCCCGACCTGGTTCCCCATCGAGCATCAGAGACCCTTTCCCTAGCTCTCCTGGTAGCATGTCTTTGCAGAATCCTGCTCATAGAAGATATGTTTTCAGCTAAGTCATCGGAACCCCGTGCTTTTCAGAACCCTGTGCAGGCTGCTACTGCCAACAGGAGACTCAGAGCTTTGAAACAGGGTAAAGATTCAGTGTTTGACTACACCACTGTGTTCCGTCTGATAGCACAGGATCTGAATTGGAACGAACCGGCACTGATTTCTCAGTATATGGAAGGATTGGCAGATGAAGTGCTTGATGAACACTCTAGGGTGGAACAACCAAGTACGTTACAGGAACGCATTACCCTGTGTCTCGGGATAGATGGACGCCAGGAAAGCCGTCGCCTCTCCCGAGGCAAGACCTACAACCAGCAACCTCTGCCAGCTGTGCCTAATCTGCAATCTGGTGAAGCCCGCAGAATGGATCCAGAACCTATGCAACTGGGAGCTGCTCGACCACGCCTCACCCCAGAGGAAAAGGCAAGATGATGCTCTCATAATCTCTGCCTGTACTGTGGAGGAGGAGGACATTTCGCTTCCAGTTGCCCTTTGAAGCGCTCCTCAGTAAGTGCTGCTACCTCTTCAGCAGTAAAAGGGCAGCTCCATCCTTGAAGGAACCCACAGGAATGGAGCATACCGAGGCGTTCCCAGATAATACCATCACGCCCCAAGGACCTTTCCTGGTACCTGTAACTCTAGAACTTTATCTTATACCTCCTTGCTCCCTTCTGCCGACCTTGCTATTATTATTATTATTGAGACTTTTTTGGGGAGTTTCCAATCTTGCAGCAAGTGTGATAAGACGTTTGCTTTGAGAGAAATCTACATTCCTCCAGACGACAGCAAACGTCCAAGGTTTTCATGTCAAGCTCATTATCTACAACACTTCTGGTTTACCTAACAATATAACCACTGCACTTATTTGGAACAGCAAAATAAGGAGAATAGGGGGACCTAGAAGGCTAGCACCGTCAATAATAATTAGAACTGAAAGTAGAAACTGGAAACTGTTTAATCATTTGTTACTACTTCGTCACACGCCGAGTGAAATGGCTAGCAATATAAAGGGTAATAATAAAAGCTTCTTTAAATATGTTAGAAGTAGAAAACCTGCCAGAGAACCAGTTGGCCCTCTGGATGGTGAGGGAGGAAAAGGGGAGGTTAAGGAAGACTTGGACATTGCAGAGAAATTGAATGAGTTCTTTGCGTCTGTCTTCACGACAGAGGACCTTGAGCGGATTCCGCTGCCTCAGCTGCCCCTCTTGACTAAAGAATTAAATAAAATACAGGTTAAAAGAGAGGAGGTTTTAGGACTAATTGATAAATTGAGGATTAACAAGTCACCGGGCCCAGATGGCATCCACCCAAGGGTTATTAGGGAACTGAGAAATGAAATTGCAGATCTCTTAACGGTTATATGCAACTTGTCTCTTAAAACGGCCACAGTGCCGGAGGACTGGAGGATAGCAGATGTCACACCAATTTTTAAAAAAGGAAGGAGGGGGGACCCCAGAAACTACAGGCCGGTTAGCCTTACATCTGTCCCAGGGAAGATGGTGGAAAGCCTCATCCAAGAGAAAATCTTAAAACACATAAAAGAACAAACCTTGCTGAGAGAAAATCAGCATGGCTTCTGTAAGGGTAAATCTTGTCTGACAAACCTCTTAGAATTTTTTGAAAAGGTCCACAGGCACGTGGATTTGGGTGAACCGGTTGATATAGTCTATCTGGATTTTCAAAAGGCTTTTGACAGAGTCCCTCACCAAAGGCTGCTGAGAAAATTGCACAGTCAGGGGATAAGAGGGCAGGTCCTCTTATGGATTGAGAACTGGTTGAGATCCCGAAAACAAAGAGTAGGTGTCAATGGGAAATTTTCACAGTGGAGAGAAGTGAAAAGCGGTGTGCCCCAGGGCTCGGTCCTGGGACCGGTGCTTTTCAATCTGTTCATAAATGACCTGGAGACAGGGATAAACAGTGAGGTGGCCAAGTTTGCAGATGACACAAAGCTTTTCCGTGTGGTAAAAACCAGAGAAGATTGCGAAGAGCTCCAGAAGGATCTCTCCAAACTGGGGGAGTGGGCTGAGAAATGGCAAATGGGTTTTAATGTAACCAAATGTAAAGTAATGCATATTGGGGCAAAAAATCCAAACTTCATCTATCAACTCATGGGCTCTGAGTTATCCGTGACGGATCAGGAAAGAGATCTTGGTGTGTTGGTGGACAGCTCCATGAAGGTGTCTCCCCAATGTGCGGCAGCGGTAAAGAAGGCCAATTCCATGCTAGGGATTATCAAAAAGGGGATTGAAAATAAAACAGCCAACATTATAATGCCATTATACAAAACAATAGTAAGGCCCCACCTGGAGTATTGTGTACAATTCTGGTCACCGCATCTCAAGAAAGACATAGTGGAACTGGAAAAGGTGCAGAAGAGGGCGACTAAAATGATTACTGGGCTGGGGCACCTCCCTTATGAAGAAAGGCTAAAACATTTGGGCCTCTTTAGTCTGGAAAAAAGGCGCTTGAGGGGGGATATGATTGAGACATACAAAATAATGCAGGGTATGAGTAAAGTTGATAGAGGGAATCTCTTCTCCCTCTCCCAAAATACCAGAACTAGGGGACATACACTCAAATTGAGGGCTGGGAGAGTAAAAACTGACAAAAGAAAATATTTTTTCACCCAGCGCGTTGTAAGTCTATGGAATTCCCTGCCACACAATGTGGTGATGGCATCTGACCTGGATGCCTTCAAAAGGGGATTGGACAGATTCCTGGAGGAAAAGTCCATCACAGGTTACAAATCTCCAGGCTTAAAACTGGGGTACTTCAAGTGCTAGATGCCGGGGAGTGGTATCAGGAGATAGATATCTAGTCTCATGCGCTCCCAAACGCATCTGGTGGAGCCGCTGTGAGATACAGGAAGCTGGACTAGATGGGCCTTTGGCCTGATCCAGCATGGCTCTTCTTATGTTCTTATGTTCTTATGAGTGCCTTGAAGACTAACAACTTTATAGAACTGTGTTACTCAAATATAGTGACTTTTAAAAATCATTTTACTGCTTTTACTACTTTTACTGTTTTTACAATTTACTACAGTCATATTTTATTATTACTATTTTGCCATTTTATAATTTTATAATTTTAACTCAACTCCTTGCTTTGCTCAGGACCTTCAGTGCAATCACCTGTTGTAATTCATCATCCTGATGGACGCAGAAGCAGAGGCATTGGAGATACTGGATCTCACCCTCTCTCCAATCACCATTACATCTGTCCTTGATCTAGCCAGATGCAAGGAGGATTTACAGCACCTTCAGTCACCACCTCTGAACAGAGGATTTCCAAAATTCCCCTGCTCCACAGCCCCCACTGAAAAGGGCTCTAGCATTCAGCTTAAAGCAGGAGTTCAAAACATAACACTGAGGAGAATGCACCAGGCTAAAATAACAGATTTTACCAATCCTCAGACACCCTCCTCATGTAAAACTGGCTCACTCCAGAGATTGGGAGCAACCATTCTTTAAAAAATGTTGCAAGCCTACAAACTGACTTGCCAGACTATCTTCCCAAGGATGACCAGCTATTGGATGGTGTGTCTTTGAACTGTGACCAGTTCAATAGTACAATGTACATGGATTTTGGTGATCCAAAAATGAATAATCTTCTGCCTTCTCCTGCTATTTTGCCTGAGCACCTGGCAATGAACTCTGCGGCAACCAACCAATCACGGTGCAGCAATCTGCATCACGAATCTTCAAGTGTTGGAATACCCAATCCACCTACATCCAATTATACTATACCAGTGGCAGCAGGTTGTGCTCCTCCTCTGCCCACCACTACCAGTCCAACAGCTTCCTCCTCAAGCATTTTAGCACATCATAGCATAACATATTCAGCAAAGGTAGGGGGGAACTGTCTAACCCAGGCTTGCCTGGTTGAAATCAGAGATACACTTCAAGAAATTAAACAGCTTATGTATGACATGCAGAGGTCTTTGAAAGAAGCAGTGAATTTTACTGGACCATCAAGGCAAAACAAAAATGACAACTTCTCACAGGATGTAGGCAATATGGATTATTATAATCTATCCCGCAACACCATAGATAAAATAAACAGTTTGTCTTTAGAAGAACTACTTTTGTGTGTGGGCCCTCCTTTGGGTAGCTGAAATATTCCTGCTACTACAACCCCAGTGAAGGTGGACAGAAATACACCTAATCAAGAACTATCAACTGCTGTATTAGCCACAGAAATCTCCGGAACTGTCGAGGCCGCTCCCCCATCACTGGTCCCTTTAAGCAGCAAAGCAAAAAATACTATTACTCCCGGAAGAACCTCACCCGCTAAAAAAACTCCGAAGAGAAAGGCCACCCATAAAATTCAGAAGAAAAAAGGGGCTTCCAAAAACAACACCAAGAATGCAAGAGGTTTGAATTTTAAGCCCCTATTCAAACTGTCAGACTCCATGACTATCAGCCCAAGGGAAAAGCAGATTGAGGGAAATCTGCATTCGGAAAACTTGCAACCCAACAACAACCAAAGAAAAGGGCAGCAAAGAGCTAAATCTATGGCAGCTCAGAACAACACCTTAAACAGCTGCCTTAACAGTACCAACAAAATAGCTGTTAACAGTGCTCCTCAACAGGGTATACGCCACTTTACCATGGAGACCCAAGCAGATGCTCAGCACCCCCAGAACTTTCAAAATAAACTTCCAACAAACCAGTCTATGATCCAAATATCTGGGCTCCCCATTCCTTCTATGTCCATGCCTATCCCTGTGCTCATTAGAGACAGGAGCATCCACTCCAGGAATAAAAGAAGAAAATTTAGAGGGCCAGTATTGGAGAGGAGACCTCTAATAAATCATATACAGCTAGACCATTGGAACTCCAAACAGTACCCAAATTGGAGAAACCATAGGATCCAGTCTATGAGAGATGATCTGGCCCAATATAACTTGGTCTGACTTGGGGATACTGGGCCCTCCCAGAAGTGTCATAGAGCTACACATACTGGAGATGGGGAAGTTGCGAAACTACAGACTTCTGAGGTCAACAAGGGCGGTACCAACCATACTGATATCGGTATTGTTTCATGGAACATAGCTGGGTGGAAGGCAGGTGGAAATAATATGAGGGTGAAGTCTTTTCTACCAAAATACTCAATATAGCACTTCAAGAAACATGGCTCCTTGAAACTGAAAACCTAGTTGTGCCAGGTTTCAAAGCATGGGTAAATCCAGCACAGAAAATAAATGGGAAAGGAAGAGCCATAGGGGGGTTAGCTGTTCTTGTGAAGCAAGATTTAGGTTGGGAGAGTAGTATGGTTGAGTCACTTACCTCTGACAAAAATGTGTTGATAGTTAAGATGCAGACTCAAGATCTGATGATTATTCTTGTAAATATGTATATACCGCCTGTCTCATCCCAGTATTATGCTCCTGATATATGGTTACATTTGGAACTTTTGTTAGAAGATCTTAGAATAAGATTCCCAAATGTGTTGCCTATAATACTGGGTGATTTCAATGCAAGAATTGGAAATGACCTGTCAAAATTGCAGAGAAATGTGGGATTTTTGATGAAGATACTTTAGATTTAGATTTAAAATATTGGAATTCCCAGGATGTGAAGATAAATTATGCTGGTGTAAACCTGTTTAAGCTGTTATATATGTTTGATATGCAAATATTAGGAAATGACAATAGCAATTCCCCATATCCATACACTTATTTTTCCCAAAGGTCAGGGAGTGTGCTAGATTATGTATGTGTTCCAAGAATAAAGGTTCATTTATTCTCTGGCATAACTGTACCCCCTATGTCGGACAGTGATCATCAGCCTATAATAGTGGAAGTAAAAGCTAAATCAGACCAGAGGAAAGTAAGTCCACAAGATAAATGGCTAGCTCAAAATTTAACTATACAAGGGGAGAGGAGATTGAAATGGCAAAAAGTGGAAGTAAACAAAATTTCAGAATTTCAAAATTCAAGCTACTGCTTAAAATTCAGAAATATAATTCTAACCCCAGATGATAACATAAACACAGTTATGGAAGCATATTATCAAATCTGTGAGAACATAAGACCTTTTTTAACAACAGATTCACATCTAAAGCCATCAGAAGATACAAGGTCCCCATGGTTTGATAGGGAATGCAGATTGCGGAGAAAGGTATTGAGGAGACAGATGAGGAAAACTCAAACAATGTATGATCAGGAGACACATAATATGTTAAAACTCAGACGTGAATATAAACAATTGATTAAATCAAAGAAAAGGCAGTATCAGGAAAATATGTGGGCAGAGCTAGAAGTAGCTGCAACAGGGATAAATGTAACACATTTTTGGCACTTAGTGGCTGGTAGAATCAATGAGGCAAAGTCTCTCATGGATATTCCTATCCCAGCTGCCACATGGGAATTATATTATAGAGAACTATTTAAGGAAGTGAAAGATGTAAAGCAGACTGACAAACTTTTAGAGAATAAAGAGCCAAGTCTAATTCCTCAGTGGTCACCTGTAACAATGCTTGAGGTTAAAACACTTATCCAGACACTGAGAAACAATAAAGCCCCAGGAGAGGATTTCTTACCCCCTGAATTATTTAAAAACTATTTAGACTGGTGGGCCTCTATATTGTCTGGATTGTTTACTCACATAAATAAGACAGGCTGTATACCCAAAGGCTGGAAAATGAGTATCATCATCCCACTATTTAAGAAAGGCAATCAATATGATCCCAGTAATTACAGGCCTATTAGCCTAATTGATATTCCAGCAAAAATTTATGCAAGGCATCTCTTGAATAAATTAAAGGACTGGGAAGAAGAAAATTCCATCTTTGTTGAGGAACAGTCAGGTTTTAGGAAGGGACGCTCAACCCTAGACAATTGCTTTATATTACAACACCTAATAAATAAATATACCTTTAAGGGGGGGCAGCTTTTTGCAGCCTTTATCGATTTAAGTGGAGCATTTGATTCGATAAATAGAGGATGCCTCTGGGAAAAATTGGCAATGAGAAATATAGATCCAAGATTATTGCTATTGCTCAAAGCACTGTATACAGAAACCACACTGAAGGTGAGAACTGGTTTAAATTTTGCATTGACAGACTGTGTTCCAACATATAAGGGTGTCCGCCAAGGATGCATCCTATCCCCATTTTTATTTAATTTTTATATAAATGACGTGGTGCCGTTTATACACAACCAGAGTTATCATATGCCAAAGATTCTAAACAGAGAAGTAAATATATTATTCTGTGCTGATGATATGATATTGCTATCAACAAACCAAGTGGGTATGAGGAGACTTTTGAAACGGTTTAATATCTATTGCCAAGAAAATGATTTATGCATTAATAATGATAAATCCAAAGTGGTAGTATTCGGCAAAAAAGAAAAACTCATAAGTGGTCTATAAATTCTAAAGATTTACAGCAGGTTAAATGTTACTGCTATCTGGGCATTAATTTTGAGGCATCAGGATCCTGGGCATCGCAAATAAAGAAAAATACAGTTTACAATCGGTTAACAAACTCTTAAACTACAGTTACCCAGGCACTTTAATCCCAATTTTAAAATTTTTTAAAGCTAAGATAATTCCTATGTTAATTTATGGGGCTGAAATATGGGGTTTTGCAAACCTTAAGAAAATTGAACAGATCCAAACACAATTTTACAGGGCTATCATGGGAGTTTCAAGTTCTACCCCAGCACATGTAATAAGAGCAGAACTTGGTGCAAAAACGATTTCAGATCTGATTCTTGTAAGAATGGTAAAGTATTGGTGCAGAATAAGTAGTTTAAGTGAAGAAAGATTGCCCAAGATTTGTTTGGAGGAGCAGTGTGTTTCTAGGTATGAACATTCATGGTTAAAGAACCTGTTTAAGCTCTTTCCAAAATTTGGTTTTTCAGCTCAGGCTTTAAATCCCTTACGTGAAGATACAATTCATATTTTTAAGCAAAGAGTTTTTGATGTTGAGGCACAGATGGATATATCTGCTGTTGCATCTACAACAACAACAAAATGGTTGGCTAATACAAAACAATTGCATCATTATGAACAATATTTAACTGTCCCAATGAAAATGCAATATAGGAAAGCATATACTCGCTTGCAATTTGAACAAATGGATACTATGATGAAATGGGGTAGGTTTCAGGGTATCCCTATAGATAATTGTTTATGTGTTTGTGGAAACCCTGCCCTCGAGGACTTAGCCCATTATGTATTAGACTGTCCCCTATATAGAAATATAAGAGAAAAATATTTACAGCACATTTTAAAGAAAGTGGAAAACAGAAGCATCTCAGAGAAACTGAGTTTTTTATTACAAACATCCAATCTAGAAATAATAAACAGAGTTGCAATATTTGCTTTTAAAGCCGCTATATGCAGAGCTAAGTATTTGGATGGTATAGGTGTAAAGTGCTATAAAGATTCAGAGGTTTGAAGATAGCCTCTTAGAATGGAAATTAAATGTTTTATGTAAAGGTTTTAAAATTGTAAAGTAAGTGCTTTTGGGGAATTTTTGTTGGATTGGTTTTGAGTGAACAATGTTTTGTATTGTATTTTAAAGGCATTAATATTGAAGTGCTTCTTTTATTGTGTGGATGCTGATGGATGTGGCGTGATGATATGTTTGTTTGTTTGAAATATATATTCTGCAATGGTCTGACGATTATGCAGTAAATAAATAAACTAAACTGTAACTCTAGGGCTCCCTGATGGCCGGAAAGTACCTGTGTATGCTATGGTAGACCCTGGGGCTGCTCACTGTTTTGGGGATGCTGGGTTTGTGCGGTGCCATCGGATTCCAGTACAGAACAAGGAAACTCCTTTGCTGGTAGAATCCGTTGAGCGTCAGTTACTTCGTTCTGGGCCGATAGCTCAGGAAACCTGTCCACTTACTCTTCAGGTAATGGACCACAATGAGCAGATTTGCTTTAATGTAACTTGGATGCCCCTCCAATTTCTAACATCAAATGCTCCTTCTAAGCAATATTTGAATCACAGGTCGCCCTGGTTTGATTCGGACTGTCATCTAAATAGAAAACATCTAAGAGCAAAAATGCGTCAATCTTTGATCTCGCCTTCTGCAGTAAACCATACTGAAATGTTAAAGGCAAGACACACTTACAAAAAACTTATTTCTAAGAAAAAAGCTATTTATAAAGCCAAAATTTGGGCTGATCTGGAATTGCAAGCCAAGGAGAAAAATTCTATTTTCTTTTGGAACACGGTTTCGGGTCTCCTGAAGGAACGTACTTTCCATCTTGATTCTCACATTCCAGTTGCAACATGGGAGGAGTACTTTGCTAATTTATTTATGGCTCCTCCCCAGGTTACTGAACAAACTTCTCTTAAGGACTCTTTGTCAATTAAAGATTTCCCGGCCTGGCCCCCAGTTGCGACGGCTGAGATTGTTTCTATCATTAACTCATTGCAACCCAATAAGGCCCCAGGTGAAGATTTCCTTCCCCCCGAACTTTTTTAATCTTATATTGACTGGTGGGCTTCCCTATAAGCAGGGCTGTTTTCTCACATAGATGCCACAGGTATTATTCCATCAGGCTGGGAAGTTGCCATCATCATCCCCTTGCATAAGAAGGGTGCCAAAAATGATCCCAGAAACTATAGACCTATTAGTCTAATAGGAATAGTTGCCAAGATGTATGCAAAACATCTGTTAAACAAAATGGCTGATTGGTTGCTGGAAAGAAATATTTTAGTAGAGGAGCAAGCTGGTTTTAGACCTGGCAGATCTACAATTGATAATTGTTTTGTTCTTCACCACCTTGCCACTAGACAAATTTCCAAGGGCAAGCAATTATATGCTGCCTTCATTGACCTCAGCACTGCTTTTGATTCTATAAACAGAGAAGTATTGTGGGAAAAATTGGCTAGTTATAACATGGATCCTAGGCTCCTTATTTTAATCAAGGCCCTGTATTCAAACACGCAATTAAAAATCCGCGTAGGCTCCAATGGCTCTCTTTCTAAGTCTATCTTTTCATACAAGGGCGTTAGGCAGGGCTGTATTCTAGCGCCTATGCTATTCAATCTTTATGTTAATGATTTACCTGGTTACTTACATGATGCCTCTACTCATATGTTAAAAATTTATGATAAATTTTTAAACATCTTGCTTTATGCTGACGATATGGTTTTGTTGGCCCATACACAGGTAGGCCTAAGAAGGCTGTTACAAAAATTGAACACCTACTGTGTTAACAACTCTTTAGTTATCAACAGATCCAAATCAAAAGTAATGGTATTCAGTAAACGTATTGTGTTACATAATTGGTTTATCAAGGGAGAACCTATTGAACAGGCCAACACATTTACTTACTTAGGAATCACTTTTACATATACTGGCTCATGGCTAAATCATTTTAAAAGAAGTGCACATAAGGCGGAAATTAGTGTAAATCATTTGCACAAATTAATTAGTTTCAATTGCCCTAGTTCTTTACTACCGATACTGAAAGTTTTTAGGGCCAAAATTGTACCTATGTTGACAAATGGAGCAGAAATCTGGGGCTTAACTAAAGCTCCCCAGCTAGAACTAGTCCAGACACGTTTCCTTAGAAGAATTTTGGGGACAGATAAAAATACCGCTGCCTACGCTGTCAGGGCGGAATCAGGTGTTCATTCTCTTTCTAGTTATACTGTAACAAGAGCCTTTTCGTTTTGGCTGAAGAAACAGTCTTTAGGCTTTGATAGATTCCCCAAGCTCTGTTTAGTAGAACAGACAGCATCTGACAACTCTAATTCTTGGGCTAAACAAATTCGTATCATTACTGCTCATTTCGGGCTTTCAATTCAGAGCCAAATTTTACTTGTCAACCAGGCTAAAGAAATCTTCCTTCAAAGAGCCTTAGATCACAGTGCTCAATCAGACCTGGAGCTGCTTTCCAAAAACAGAGCCTTGGGTTGGCTATCTAAGAATAAACTGATATTCCATTGTGAAAAATACCTTACAACTAGCCTGCACCATTCCCTCAGAAAGGCTTAAGGTTCGAACTTTTGGAGTCTATGAATAAATATGGTCACTTCCATAATTGGCCGTATTGTGATAGAACTTGCATATCTGGTGCTCCAGTCATTGAAGATATCGCTCATATACTATTTGACTGTGAGTTATACTCCGCTCTTAGACAAAATTATCTTTCAAACATATTGGCCAATACCCTTCATTGGAATGTGAATTACAGACTCTCTCTCCTGCTTACTAGTTCTACCGTGCAGGTTGTTCGTGCAGTGGCCAGATTTATACACAAGGCAACACTGGTGAGATCTGCTTATATTGATCAAATTGGAGTTCCATGTAAGGGTGATGCTGATCTATAAATTTTAACATTCACGGATTTTACTGTCTGTAGTATAATTGGTTTTTATTGTGCTTTGTATCTTATATCTTGTACTGATATGGCCTTGTTTGGCTAATCAATAAACATATTCATTCATTCATTCAACTTGGATGCCCCGGTTTCCTCTTGTCTTGGGACTTTCCTGGTTGCGATATCATAACCCATTGGTGGATTGAGTGCAAGGGGAATTGTACTTCAAGGTTCCTTGCTCAAAAAAGAATTCCTCGGTTCCTCGGTCCTTATCCCATCTTAGAACAAATCAATCCAGTTGCTTTTCGCCTGCAATTACCCGTTTCCCTTCATATTCATCCAGTATTCCACCGATCCCTCTTGCTTCTAGCTGCAGACCCTGACCCCAACCGACCACCAAATCCTGAACCTCCTTCATTGATTTTAGTAGAAGGAGAAGAAGAATATGAAGTCCGTCAAATCTTGGATTCTCGAATACACCGTGGAGGATTGCAGTATTTGGTAGACTGGGAAGGTTATGGACTTGAAGATCGGTCATGGGAACCTGCATCCAACTTGCATGCTCCTGAGTTGGTTCAACAATTCCATGACAGTTACCCTGATAGGCCTGGCCCATTGGAAGAGGGGGACCATGGGGAGGGGGGTAGTGCAAGGACCCTGCCTGTCACAGAACCTGACTCTGGGGGGTTAAATGGTGAAGAGCTGCTGGAGGAGCCTTGCAGCTCAAATCAGCAGGCAGCTGGGTCTGATTACTCAGCTGAAAACATATCTCCTCCTCCTAGAAGTGCCATGAGCAGGATTCTGCAAAGACGTGCTACCAGGACAGCTAGGGAAAGGGTCTTTGATGCTAGACGGACAATGGCTAGATCTGTTCCCTTGGGCTTGGCATCTGGTTTCCATGAGATATTCTGATTTTGACTTGGACTGGTAATTGCTGGGAGTTGGATTCTGTTATTTATCTGGCACTTGATTGTTAGTAAAGGACTTGAACTTGCCTGGCTTTCCACTAAAGATCTTGGCAAAGAACAGAACTCTGCTTGTGTGTGTGTGCTCTGTGTGCACGGCTTGACACATACACAGGTACTTTCCGGCCATCAGGAATCCCTAGAGTTACAGGTACCAGGAAAGGTCCTTGGGGTGTGATGGTATTGTCTGGGAACCCTTTGGTATGCTCCATTCCTGTGTGTTCCTTCAAGGATGGAGCTGCCCTTTTACTGCTGAAGAGGTAGCAGCACTTACTGAGGAGCACTTCAAAGGGCAACTGGAAGTGAAATGTCCTCCTCCTCCACATTACAGGCAGAGATTATGAGAGCATTGTCTTGCCTTTTCCTCTGGGGTGAGACGTGGTCGAGCAGCTCCCAGTTGCATAGGTTCTGGATCCATTCTGCGGGCTTCACCAGATTGCAGATTAGGCACAGCTGGCAGAGGTTGCTGGTTGTAGGTCTTGCCTCGGGAGAGGCGACGGCTTTCCAGGTGTCCATCTATCCTGAGACACAGGGTAATGAGTTCCTGTAACGTGCTTGGTTGTTCCACCCTAGAGTGTTCATCAAGCACTTCATCTGCCAATCCTTCCATATACTGAGAAATCAGTGCCAGTTCGTTCCAATTCAGATCCTGTGCTCTCAGACGGAACACAGTGGTGTAGTCAAACACTGAATCTTTGCCCTGTTTCAAAGCTCTGAGTCTCCTGTTGGCAGTAGCAGCCTGCACAGGGTTCTGAAAAGCTGTAGAAATGTGATTCAGGAAAGCCTGATAATTATCCAGTAGAGATGAGGCACTGAGGAGTAAAGGGGTAGCCCATTTAGCTGCCTGTCCTTTTAACAAACTGATGATAAAGCAGACCTTAGACCTCTCAATAGGAAATTCTTGAGCATGCACTTCAATAAACAGCTTGCATTGAGCCAAGAATGGAGGGAATTCCTATAACTTGCCTTCAAACCGATCAGGAGGCAGCAAAGGGCAACAGGGCTGCAACCCAGCCGGTGCTAGAGAGTGCTGCAATTGAACAATCGCCTGAGACAAAAGCAGCATTTGGGTTTGCAAAGCTTCCAGCTGTGTCATCCCAACAGCCCCCTCCTCTTCCATTCTGCTTGAAGAAGTTTGGGTGGGAGCAAACTGTCAAGCCCCACACACAGAGCGCACACACACAGACAGGGTTCAGTTCTTTGCCAAGATCTTTAGTGGAAAGCCAGGCAAGTTCAAGTCTTTTGTTATAATCAAGTGCCAGATAAATAACAGAATCCAACTCCCAGCAATTACCAGTCCAAGTCAAAACCAGAATATCTCACAGAAACTAGATGCCAAACTGAAGGGAACAGATCAAGCAGTGGTCCAGGAAGCCAGTCCGAAATCAGGAAACAGAGCCAAGGTCACAGACAGGAACGTGGTTGCAAGTTCAAATGATGCATTGCTCCCACAGAGAGCTCAAGGTGAGCTTACCAGCTTTATCCCAAAACAGGAAACACACCCTTACTTCTAGAAAGGCTCCTGCTAGTACTCAGGGCTTCCCGACCTGATTCCCCGTCTAGCATCAAAGACCCTTTCCCTAGCTCTCCTGGTAGCACGTCTTTGCAGAATCCTGCTCATAGCCCTTCTAGGGGGAGAAGATATGTTTTCAGCTGAGTCATCAGACCCAGCTGCCTGCTGATTTGAGCTGCAAGGCTCCTCCAGCAGCTCTTCACCATTTAACCCTTCAGAGTCAGGTTATGTGACAGGAAGGGTCCTGGCACATATTTTTCTTTTGTTTTGTTTTGTATTGTTTTGTTCATACACTAACCATTGGTGAAAAATCTCAAGACCCTTGTCTGTCTTCTAAGGTGTTGTTAAGCCAGATTTTGATGGGCAACCCTTGAGGCAGCAGCTTTGATTAGAAGATGGTCCTCAGGAAAAGGGAATCATTTTAATACGCTCAGGGAGATTATTGGTAGTGCTTGGTAGAGCATTGACCAATGTTGCAGACTGTTCATTAAATAATGTCTCTGGAATTCCCAAAGATCTCCCCATGAGTTTCTTGGGTACCATTTGAATATTAGTGCTATCTGAGTACACATCATTGCACATCATCATCTGTATTCACCCAGGCTCCACAGAGAGCCAATTACCGCAAGATACACAAAATGTGTGTGTTTTTCAGCTGATGAATGGACCAATTAGTCATTTTAATCAGCCCAGCTAACGGATGAGAAAGCTTTAAGCAGCCCACTGCCTCGTCTTGAAAAGAACCCATCTATCTCTCTTTACATACAAACAGACCCATACTTTCCAGGATCTAGGGCCAAGGAGAAAGCTGCGAGGCAGTTGGAGAAGTGTCAGAGATTTATGTGTCTCATGCCATTGCAGTTTATTTGCAAAGATTCCCCTCCACATCTGCTGTATAAATTACCATCAAATAGTACTGGGGATATAATGCTAATGGAAATAAACCCACTGAAAATAGGAGGCATGTGAACACCATCTGTGCCGAACACCATTTCTCGATGGGAGAAGACTACACATCTGGTCCTCTTCTGATGGATGAGATTAACTGCATTCCCATCATTCTTGCAATATTTTCAAAGTCCAGTTGAAAACCTCCTTCACCTCCATTGACAACACTATTCAGAGGATTTATAAATACATAGATAACTATGTTTTACTGCATAATAGCAATGCACTGGTTTATTGACTGACTGATTCATTCATTCATTCATTCATTTACATTTTTATCCTGCCCAACTGGAGGCAGAGCCACTATTCTGGGAGGCTATCAAAATGAGATGGAATAATATAACTGAATAATAAAAATGCCAATGGAAATTCAACTAAGGTTTCAGACACAGTAGCTTGTATAAAGATAATAAAATTACAAGATGAGTAATTGGCCAGTGGAGAGAAATTCATGGATACAAAATAGAATTAATCAAAATAGAAAGTTGGGATGATGCACAATAATTTTTGTGTTTGCACTGAAATTGTCACATTTTGGCTGAAGCATAGATTGTTGGCACATAACACAAGTAAAGATGTAAAAAGGATCTGTCTCATCTTGTTCATCTTGTTGTGTTTCTCCAAATTCCCTCCTGTAGTTCTGCCACTCCCTTTGTTTGCAACAGATGGCAAGAACTTTTTAAAAATTCTCACATGAAAGTTCCTCTTTCCCATATGCATTTTCTATAATGTGATCATGTATTGTCCTTTATTACTTTATGTTTTCTCCTTGTCATACTTTGTGTTTTCCCCCTATGAAGCACAATGTGTTCAAGGGTATTCTTGAATTGCATGCATTTTAACCATTAACATTTTTCAAACACATGCACAAATTTCAATGTGCATAGTCAACACAAGTCCTGGAAGTTGCAAGGTGCATTCTGTCTTGGAAGCATGGAAGGCAGGGTTAGATTAATGGAGGGATGCAGGAGGGGCAGATGAGCACTGGAAAGTAAGCCAGCTTAAGGACTGAAAAGTCTGCACATGCTTAAAACATAGAAACCCAGCTGGAAGAGCAAAGTAAAGCTGGCAGGGACTCATTGATTTTTGATAAGAACTTTCCAAGGCTCATGCACATCCTCATGTTGGAAAAATCTTAGATTTAACCATCGTGACCCCATGTCCATAAGATGGCTTACATATTGTTATATACATTGTATGCTGTGATGTTTTATGTACTTTTGCCTTGCTGGTCAATGACT
>JAHTLZ010000671.1:0-13988 GCA_023846285.1 Phrynocephalus versicolor | reverse complement strand
CAGCATCACAGAACTTCTACAAAGTGCAACAAAGCATAGAGGGAAAAATCACATTAGTACATTGATACAAAATTCAACAGCATAACAGCATAATAGCATACAGTGCGTAGACAAAATATATGACAGAGAAACAAAGTGGGTGCCTTTACTCACGGAAGGCCCAATGAACAATGATGTACAAAACATTTTTATACACATGTCTGTCCAATCATAAATGACATTACCTCATAGCTATTGCAACCTCTTGCATCAGCCAAAATTCATGATGTTAATTCCTAACATCTGTACTCCATTTGAAAAAAACTATACATTGAGTCGCTGTGACTTTGAACTTTTACAGATTCCATCTTTAAATCAATCCTGCCTAATACATATATTTCACTAATTAATAACTTACAACTGGACTGTATAGTATCCCTCATTACTGTAAGCCGTCTTGGGTCCTTTACCAAGGGATAAAAATACTCAACAAACAAACAAACAAACAAACAAACAAACAAACTCCTAGTCCCAACCTCTCGCTCTGCAGCTAGATGCGAGAACCATAGAGCTATGCAGCCACTTTCCACAGCATAGATCAAATCTTCATTCCCTTTAAGAGTTGCCGTTCTCCCCTGTTCTAGTCTAGACTTCCTGAAATCATCCCAATGTATGTCTGTGAGTGTACATGTGTACAAGAGAACGTGTGCGCATGTGCATATCAGGACAGTTCTGTGAACAATTCTGGTCTCTGCATCTCAAGAAAGACATAGTGGAACTGGAAAAGGTGCAGAAGAGAGCGACTAAAATGATTACTGGGCTGGGGCACCTCCCTTATGAGGAAAGGCTACAGCATTTGGGCCTACTTAGTCTGGAAAAAAGGCGCCTGAGGGGGGATAGGATTGAGACGTACAAAATAATGCAGGGCATGAGTAAAGTGGATAGAGGGAAGTGCTTCTCCCTCTCACAAAATACCAAAACTAGGGGACATCCACTCAAAATGAGGGCTGGGAGAGTAAGCACAGACAAAAGAAAATATTTTTTCACCCAGCGCATTGTTAGTCTGTGGAACTCCCTGCCACAGGATGTGGTGATGGCATCTGGCCTGGATGCCTTCAAAAGGGGATTGGACAGATTCCTGGAGGAAAAGTCCATCACAGGTTACAAACCATGATGGAGATGTGTAATCTCCAGGCTTAAAACCGAGGTACTTCAAGGGCCAGTGGAGTGGTATCAGGGGACAGATCTCTAGTCTTGTGCGCTCCCAGAGGCATCTGGTGGGGCCACTGTGAGATCCAGGAAGCTGGACTAGATGGGCCTTTGCCCTGATCCAGCAGGGCTCTTCTTATGTTCTTATGTTCTTAGTTAAAGGCCCCATTGAATGTGTGGGTAGTTTATCACGACCAGGGCACCGCAGAAAAAGGGATCTGGTCTTTCTCACAGTGTATAATTAACTGATGGTATTTTTATAGCCAAGTAGCAAGGCTTTTGACTAAGAAAGGATTAATAAACATTTCTTGGAAGACGGAACCACATCTCTGCAACCTCAGCGGAGAGAAAGGAAAAGGGCATTTGACCCAAGTAGGCAGGGAAGCGGGAAAGAACATCTCTGGGGACTTGTTTCTAGCATCAAGATCTATTTTTGTTTATCCAGTGCTTTATCGTTTTGGAAAATCGAGTGCTCTAAGTAGGCAAACAGGAAGGGAGCACACAGGAAGAGAGGCAGTGTTGTGGTACAGGGGTTAGAATACTAGGCAGGAACCTGGTGTGTGTGTGTGGGGGGGGAATTGCCTCACTGAGCCTAAACCCTCACTGGGTGGGTTTGTACCCCTAATTTTCTCTCTGCCTGGCACCCCACAGGGTCAATGTTGTGTGAGGCCGAAGGAGTGAAGAGAAAAGGCTTTTACACTGCCTTTATCAGAAGGGAAAAACAGGATAGAAACAAATAGTTATTAAGTAATAATAAATAAAGTGTTGTTGTTTTTTTTTTAAAAAAAACAGTCCAAAGACATAAAAGCAACAGAATTAGAACTGCAATACTAGGACTGAAGAAAAGAGCTTGGAGAAGAAGGAGAAATACAAAGATGTACAGATTGAGATTGGACAGTTCTGGAAAAAGACGGGGTGAAATCTGACATTGTTCTGGGTGCAACTAATGTGGAAGCTGAGACATGGCTACTGGACTTCTTTTTCTTGAGAGACAGAAATGTTTCGCTGCTCATTGTGAGGGTTCATCTAGATCAGTGGTTCTCAACCTGTGGGTCCCCAGATGTTCCTGCACTGCAACTCCCAGAAGCCTCTACCACTCACTGTGCTGGAAGGGATTTCTGGGAGTTGCAGTCCAGGAACATCTGGGGACCCACAGGGTGAGAATCACTGATCTAGATTATACCGGGGTTCCGAGACGAAATGAAGATTGTCTATTCCAGTTGTAACATTTTCGAATAAAGGTTTATTTATAACTTCATAACATTGTGGCTTATGGTTCATTTATGTTTCTGGTTCAGTACTTTCAACGGTGACATCCAACATAAAAGGGTTTTCAACGGGACTTAAACTAGGCGGCCTAGATTCTTCTATTTCTATTTCTTTTAATGAAGAGATCCCCGGCCGTAACACTGGCTGCCACAACAAGGGTGGCAAGCCCATTGTGTCACAGGATTCTCCCTCATTTGTGGTCTGCCTCTGCCTCTCAGCGTATTTGTACACAACCCCTAAACTCCACCGCAAATGGCTCCCAGCTCCGGAGCTTAAAATTGTTTCCCCACCAGCTCCGGAGTTTACAGATAATTAATTGCGACCACACCCACCTAAGCACGTCCCAGCGCACTTTTCAGGTACCTGCTCTCCGGAGGTGAAAATTCCTGATGCGGATATAACGTAGTGACTGCCGGGCTCTCCTTGCTTCTGTTTGTTCTTTTTTTGCCCCCTGCCCCTTTAAGAGATCTGAATGCAGTGCCGGGGCAGCAGAACGGAGGTGAGCGGCATTCTTTTCTTCCTTTTTTTCTCCCTCCCCTCACGCAGCCAGCAGCCAGGAGTGCAGAGGGGGTGGGAACGCAAAAACAGCGACAAACCCCTAAGATCTCTGGTCCAAATTTAAGTGGCCAGTGGATCTTAGGGGTCGTGTGAAAAGGCTCTGAGCCTCACGATATTGCCTGGCCATTGTATTGGTCTCACATCTACAGACCAATTATTCCCCTCTTTCACTTCAAATGCTTCTTCCCTCTCCCCATCTTTCTCCTGATTCTGCCCCAAAGTCTCGTTTTAACCGTTCTTTTCCCACCCCCAACGGACTTTCTCTTTGCGCTTCTCCTTCTCCCCGAGAGCTCACCCTTCCTCGCGCATTCTCCTCTACTCGTGTGCTCTCCCTTTCCTCCTCACTCTCGTCCACCCAGAACTCCTCCTCTACCAATTCTATTCTATCCTTTTCTTCTAATCCACTCCCTGGCACTCTCTCTATAACTTTATATTCAGTTTCCTCCTCCTTATTTCCTTCTCCTTTCTGATCAGACGGCGCACTCATCTTTTCGTCCTCCTTCTTGGCTGATTCCTCTCACTCATCCAAACAGCTCCCTCAGTCTGAATACAGCTAGTGCGAGTCCTCCATCTTATAGTCAGCTTTGATTGACCTCTTGTCACCCTGGTCCGAAATAGGCTCCTAAGATGAACAATGGCCTGAATAGACGTTAGGGAGACAACAGTATCCATAGCCTTAAGGTGAACAATGGCCTAAGATGCTGAAACCTATAAAGTATGGGTTAGCTATGGCCTTGGTGGTGAAGGTGGTTTAAAAAAAAAAGCTTTGTATCTTATTTGAGATTGGAGTGCAGAAGGCTACCAGACTTGGGAGAAGCACATGTGTTCAGAAAATCCTCACAAATTTCTTTGGGAATGACCTGACATTCAAGAAATTAAATCCAGCCAATATGTCGTATTTTAAATAACGATGGAGCCGAAAAGTTCACACCTAAGTACATACACATACACAAACAGATTTACACAAGTGGAAATTACTTTTTGGATTTGGACGTTGGTATGCTAAATCCAGTTGTTAGGAAGAGAGGGGGTCTCATTAAATCGTTGATCTTTTAGTAAATCCACAGTTATATGAGTCCCGTTGAAATAATATAATTTGTTGGTGCTCCTGATATGAATAAAGGGAGAAAATCCAATTGATTCCATGTACTGCATCTGCTCTAGCTGCAGCAAACAATGGGGTTTGTCTGTTTATTTGCTGTTGAGGAAAGACTGGGTCCTAAAATTGTTTCGAAATAATAGTGAGCTTTGTGGATGGTGTTAAGAGATTGCAGGAAAGCAAATTAAATGGTGCATCCTAAATGGAAAATATTTACTGTACTCTCTCTTCGTTCCTGAAGCCTCCAGGAGACCTCCTTATGCTGTTATTGTTGTTGAGCTATAAATCCCATAATGCTGGCCTTGCTGATTGGGGAATTATGGGACTTGTAGTCTTAAAAAAGTAAATGTCAAGCTGTTGTAGATCTTCACCCCAAGCATTAATAGGGGTGACAGGGAGACTAACTGTTTAGATTTATATGTCCAAGGCTAACCGGGCTGCCTTTTCTTTCTGGAGATGCACAGTAGGGGAAATTGAACTCGCAACCGCTAGCTCCTCAGCCAGATGCCTAAAGCTAGCCGTAGAAGAAAAGCAAAACTTGTGGTCTAGTGGGAGATAGAGATGTAATAATCATTTGGGGGGGGGGTGAGGTTTAAAATGGCAACTTCCAGGATTCTCAAAGAATTCCCCAGGCAGAATTCTGGATAGTTGCTGGCCAAATATATGAATCTGCCCACACCTGGTGTTGGCTTTTATTAGAGCCAAGCAAAAGGCTGTTAAAATGTGCAAGCTTCTGAGGTCCCTAGAACTCTTCATCAGGGTAAGGTAGTACAAAAAGTAAGGTGTAGAGAGGGGGAAATCTGCCCCCCTCCCTGGTTATAGCCAAATATGGAGGCCATGGGATTTCTGGTGAAGAGAGGAGGACAGCGGTTGCAAGAAGCGTAGAATGAATTTCAGTGGGCAAATGATGGCAGCCAGCTTTTCGTTCGGAGATGTAACCATGGCTTCTTTCTTTGAGAATGCATGGTTGGTGTTTTACGGGTTATTTTTAGGACTGCTCTTTGTCAAAACCTCTTGGCCCTCAGAGGCAGGATGTGAATATTTGCATAAATAAACATGCACTCGAGTTCCAGTGCATTTAGATCACCATGGCTGGCGGGAGTGAAGGAAGTACATTACAATTATTAAACAGTGGATGCCAGTTAGTCGCTCTCTAGGGTGCTTAAGCGTGCTTAATAAAGCCAGGCCTTGTGGTGCTGTAGTTAAACTGCTTTACTACTGCAGTCAATCGTCTGCTCATGGCCTGATGTTTTGACCCTGAAGGGTTCAGGTAGCCAACTTGAAGTTGACTCAGCCTTCCATCCTTCCAGGGTTTGTAAAATTGATACTTGACTCATGTGAGGGGGTGGTTACAAAATGTAGACTGCATGGTTAAGTTGGGGACTGCCCAGAGAGTGCTTTAAGTGCTATCTGGCTAATACAGTGGTATCTTAACTTACAAATATAATCCATTCTAAATGCATACTCTTAAGTCAAACTACAGTGGACCCTCGTGTAACAAACGGTTTGTATAACATAAAATCTGTACAACATAAAGAAATCCAGAGATAGGGGAAATTTGCTTAACAGAATCGCCTATGGGGCGAATCCGTACAACATAAAAATGGTCGCGATTATGGATTACTCTGTTTTCAATGCATTCCTATGGGAAATTTGTATAAAGGAAATTTTGCTTAACACAATTTCATTTGGAATGAATTAATTCCTTTAAACAAGGTACCACTGTACTCTTAAGTCAGTGTACCTATGTAAAAATTTGAAAAAAAAATAAGTTTAGAAAATAAAAAAAAATCAAAAAATATTTGTAAGTCGAGCAGACCATATCTAAAATTTGTAAGCTGGCAGTTAAAACACCAACAGTTTTCTGCTCTTAAGTCAAATTGCTCTTAAGTTGAGCTGCTCTTAAGTCGGGGTACCACTGTAATTCAAACCAATTTTATTTTATCTCACTCGTCTCCTTACAAGACCCCAAGGAGACAATATTTGAAAACAAAAAACAGTGAGTATATGAATTTAAAAAATAAATAAACAAGTATTACATGAAAACTGGTAATTAAGTTTAAAAAACAGTTAAAATGACAGAGCACAAGTTGTTTAGGGCTTTATACATTAAAACCTCTGAATTATGCAATACAGAAGGGGAACACAACAGTAGCGGAGACTGTAAACGTTATTTTACGGGGTATGTGTGGGGTAATAATTCTACACCTTGTTTCACCAGCATGGCCTTGGTTCTGGGAAGATGCTGGAACTTACTCCATCCCCTCCTGCCGTACAGGCTAGCCAGGCTCAGTTGGAAGAGAACCCTATTCCATCCAAATGCCCCTCTGAACAATCTAAATCAGTGGTTCTCAACCGGTGGCTCCCCAGATGTTCATGGACTGCAACTCCCAGAAATCTCCATCACTAGTTGAGCTGGCCAGGATTTCTGGGAGTTGCACTCCAGGAAAATCTGGTGACCCACAGGTTGAGAACCACTGATTAAATGAACAAAGCCTTTAAATATCCCTCCACAAAGCAAAATATAAGGGTAGCTAACAGAGCATTGTATTCGCTTTGGGAATAATTCAGTTCCAGGAAAAAACATGTGTTTGTAGGCGCTCGATCCAGGCCTCCTGCAATGGCCACGACTCGGTTCTGTATTTCTAGTAACTTCCGGAAAGTGTAACCTTGAGGTCAGGCCATGTTTGTGAGAACCAACGGATCCTTCACAGGTCTTTCTCCTGACAGACTTGTCCCCTCACTTCCTTTCAACGGCCAATATTTTCTCTTGGATCATTCTAAATAACAGACAAAATGAAAAGCATGTTGTCACCTTATCTGTCACCTTATATTTTTAAAGGTGGGGGCCAGGTGATGGTAGATACACATAATCTCCTCAACTGTTCTTAGCCGAAGTGGGACTAATCAATTTTTTAAAATATGCATAAGACACATCAGGAGAAGGGGGGGGGACTCCTGCAGTTAACAGCTGCTTCCAGAACCGATTGAGGTTATTTCTGGTAGGCCTGCCTGTCGAATAGAAGCATTAGCAACCTTGCCTAACCATCTTCTTATTAGCACTTGGGAAACAGTTAATTCTACATTCAGAGATCTACAAGCACCAAGTGGCAGGCGCACTCACACACCGAGTGTGTGGGGATGATGCGGAAAGATGCCCCCTCACATCACAGCCTTCCTCCTTGCGCAGCTGAAAATGAAAACACCTCCCCAAGGCTTGCTTCTCCTGCTCTCCTGCCTGCTGACTCTTAGGAGGCTTCCTCCAGAATAAATTAAAGGTTTCCAAGGCACGTTTACTGCAGGGCTAATTGGACCTAATTATCAGATTAAGTACATTAAGAAGAACACATCATGTCAGGAGCAATTGCTGTTGCTGTTTGGAGACATTTTAAGTCAGCGCAGAGCAGTGGCCGGCAAGGGCCCTATTACTGTTCTGTTCCGCCAGCTACCGCCGCTTCTCAGAAATAATCCTTGCTGGCCAGTGGTTATGACTCTGGTGGCAGCTGTTATGTGCCATCCCATGATCTCCCAATTATAGGGACCCTGTGAATGGGCAGCTGCCAAAATGTCCTGCCTGCAACTGCCCTGCTCTGCTTTGGAAAACTCAGCCTTCCGTGCTTTCCTTTAGGGAGCCAGCCCATCTTGTATGGGACCTTCCTCTTTTCCTGCGACCTTCCACTTTCCCAAGAATGATGAGCGTGTTGTCCTACTTTCGGTGTATTGCCCAAAGTTGGAAAACCTCAGTTTTGTCATTTTCGCCTACAGAGAGAGTTCAGGTGTGGTTTGATCAAGGACCCAGTTCTTTGGGCGCTTTTACACGACCCCTAAGATCCGCTGGTCCCTTAAATTCGGACCAGCGATCTTAGGGGTTTGTCGCTCTTCGTGCGTCTCCACCCTAGCTGCTGGCTGCGTGAGGGAGGGAGGGAAAAAAAGGACAAAAGAAGAAAGCCTTACCTCCCCCGGTGACGGTGGGAGCTGCCGGGCGAGCCGCCAGTGACTTCCTGGTTGCTCTTAAAGGGGCGGGAGGCAAAAAACAAAAACAAAAAGAAGCGAGGAGAGCCCAGCACATCCACATTAAATATTTTTCACCATCAAAGAGCAGGTACAAGAAAAGTGCAGCTGGGTCGTGCTTAGGTGGGCGGGGTCGCACTTAATTGTCTGCAAACTCCGGACCTGGTGGGGAAACATTTTTAAGGTCCGGAGCTTGCAGCCCTTTGCCACAGAGCTTAGGGGTCGTGTATAAACGCCCTTTGTCTTTCTTATTATTTAATAATAAATAATTTTATTAATACATTTATTTAATTTATTTGAAGGAGCCCTGTGGCACAGTGGTTAAATGACTGTACTGCAGGTAAAACTGTGCTCACAACCTGGGGTTCCATCCCAGATACCAGACTCATGGTTGACTCAGCCTTCCATCCTTCCGAGGTCAGTAAAATGAGAACCCAGCTTGCTTGGGGGTGGGGGTGGGGACAATGTATAGCCTGCATACTGTAAACCACTCAGAGATTACTTGAAGTGGTATGGGGTGGTATATAAGCCGAACACTGCTTTAATTTTTTTCTTCTGCCAACCCTGGATAACTGAGTCAGTGGTTAATGAATCTGTGGATACGGGGGTCCTACTGTACTTCCTTGTTCTTGATAATCTTTCCCAATTCCTTCATTGCTATCCTTCTGAGTCTCAGATTCCTTCTGATTTCTAAGCTTCCGTCTCCCTTTGGATCGATCGACTCAAGGTGTATAAAATCTTGATTTGAATTGCATAACTCCTCCGTAGACACGATTCTTCATTGGATAGCTCAGTGGCTTAAGTCAATCAGAAGGAATCTGCCTCCCCCTTCAGGGCCAATTTGATTCTGTGAAACCACTGCCTCAATTTAAGCCTAAAAGCTAGTAGGGATTTATTTATTTATTTATTTTTATTTGATTTTTTTACCACACCACCTGACCAAAGGATGGACAGGAGGTGGTGTAAGCAGGCTTTAGACAACCTGTGGAAGCGGTTGTCTACTCCATTTGGAAACAGCAGTGTCTGAACCCCTGAAGGGAAGTGATAGTACCACTCCATTCTGTTCTGGTCAGACCCCACCGGGAGTCCTGTGTCCAGTTTCTGTGTGCCTGAATTTAAAAAGTATGTTGACAGAAGAGGGCAACCAAGATGGTTGAAGGTCTGGAAGAAATGTCTTAGGAGGAATGGCTTAGGGAGCTGGGAATGTTTAGCCTTTCAAAAAGAAGGCTGAGAGGGGATACGATAGCTATGTTTAAATGTTTGAAAGGATGTCACATTGAAGAAGGGACTAGTTTGTTTTCCATGGCTTCAGAGACTAGGACGCAGGGCAATGATCTCAAACTACAGGAAAAGAGATTCAATTTAAACCTTAGGAAGAATTTCATGATAGTTAGGGCTGTTCGGCAATGGAATATGCTGCCACAAAGGGTGGTGATGGAGTCTCCTTCTTTGGAGGTTTTTAAGCAGAGGCTGGGTGGGCATCTGTTGGGGGTACTTTGAGGGGGGGGTTCCTGCATGGCAGGGGGGTTGGACTGCATGGCCCTTGAGGGCTCTCTCAACTATGATTCTATGAATGCAAAAGCAGGGCTCTGCAACCTAAATGTCTGTGAAAAAAGAATAAGAGGATCATGGAAGGCCATTAAGCCCAACACCCTCCATGCAGGAATTCATATCAAAGGATATCTGCAAGGTGGTTTTTAATTTTTTTCTTAAATGCCTCAGAGCACTCACCAACTCCCAAGGTAATGTTAGGAAGTTTTTCCTGATATTCACCCTAAATCTGCCTTCCTGGTAGCCCATTATTACATCGCCTACATTTAGCGATGATCGAGAACAGATCCTGCCCCTCCTGTATGACTTCCGTTCAAGTCTTTGAAAAATGCTCTATCTCCTCCTAAATATGCCCAGTTCTTTGATGGAGGGATGGAAGGAGAGAGGGATGGAAGGAGGGAAGAAGGAAAGAAAACAATAAGAAAGAAAGAAAAAAGGGAGGGAGGGAATGAGGGAAGGGGAAGGAAGGAAGAAAGAAAGAAAGAAAGAAAGAAAGAAAGAAAGAAAGAAAGAAAGAAAGAAAGAAAGAAAGAAACAAAGAAAGAAAGAAAGAAAGAAATGAGAAACATCTGCAGCTTCAGGCTACCGGAGGTTTTTGGCCTACAATTCCCAGAATCCTGCAGTGTCTGTGACCTCCATGACCAGGTGGATCCTGGGAGTTGTAGGCCAAATAAGGACTTCCTGAAGCTCTGGGACAGTTTTTTTAAATACTATACCAGCCTTCTTTGTTTATAAGAAATTTCTTTTACCAGCTGACCTGTTAAAGAAAATTTACCAGGAGAGCTTTTGGACCTAACTGTAGTGAAGGGGGAAGATTGAACAGGTGTGCTACAACTGTGGAACCATCCGCTCACTCATAATATATAGCAGTGAGTTTTGGTCTGGAACAGGGAAAACTTGCGTTCAAACCCCCACTCAGCCATGATGCTTATTGAATGGCTTCCAAGAAGACACACCCTCTCAGCCATCCTTGCAGGAGTGTTGTGAAGGTTGTGGGGGTGGGGAGAGAAGGAGGTGAGTTCAAGGGCTGCCTTCGTTATGTGTGTTGTGTCATTACAGTCGTGACCGACTCTTTGTGACCCCATGTCCATGGATTTTTCTTGGCAGGAATACTGGAGTGGTTTTGCCAGTTCCTACTCCGGGCGCCTACAGCACCTGGTATTCCCTGGTGGTCTCCCATCCAAGTACTAACCAGGGCCGACCCTGCTTAGCTTCCGAAATTAGGCGAGATCGGATGTGCTTAGGGCATCTAGGCAGCTCGCCTTCATTACACTGGAGGAAATTTCACAAATATACAATGCTATATCGAGGATATAAATGGCACAAACAAACAGAATAAACAATGCTCTCCATGAACACCCTTCTGTTTGCTCTGGATTTATCGCATCCAGCAGCCTCTGGCCTCTTTCTCGCTCATTGGTGCTGACTCGCTTTGCTAAGGAAGGTCTTCTTGCTGGTCATGAATTATTTGAGTTTATTTGTGGTATGTGGTATCCATTAATTGTTGTAAACCGCCCAGAGTGACCTCGCTGCCAGATGGGCGTTATAAAAAAAAATCCAATAAATAAATAAATAAAATAAATTTTTAGGGTTTAGAGCCACAAGCTGGAAAGCGAACGGGTCATAGGATGATGGAAGCCTGACACCCCTTAATACCTGAATGTCTGTCTCTTCCTACCTTTCTTCCTTCCCTCCTTCTCCCTTTCTGTAAGGCATTTGGTCTCCACCAAAGCTGCCCGTTTGGCCACTGATGGGTGGCAGGGAGCGGTGTGTGTGTGTGTGTGTGTGTGTGTGTGTGTGTGTGTGTGTGTGTGCAATTTCCAGGTATTCTGATCCCCCCTTGTGCGTCTGTCTGGGATTTGCGCTCCAGCTGATAAAACACTGTGTTCCGTTGCCTGAGCCAGTGCTCGTGTTGTGTGACTCCCAGTCCTGGAGCAGCTTTGCTTCTAAATTGAGGGCACGGCGGCAGCAGCTGGTGTCAACGGCTTGTCCTGCCAAGCCATGAAAGACCAAAGCCCTCAGAGGCTTGGAAATAGGAAAGATGGACCCCAGACTCCGGCGTGCAGCCTGAAGGTTAAAAGTTTCACTGTATTTTGGGTCCTTTTGTGGAGAAAGGCAGGATAGAAATACTTTAAACAAATAAATAAAACAAATAATGGGTATGTCACAATATAGGTTTATTGTCATAAGAACATAAGAAGAGCCATGCTGGATCAGGCCAAAGGCCCATCTAGTCCAGCTTCCTGGATCTCACAGTGGCCCCACCAGATGCGTTTGGGAGCACACGAGACTCGATCTCTATCTCCTGATATCACTCCCCTGCCTCTGGCCCTTGAAGTACCCTGGTTTTAAGGCTGGAGATTACACATCTCCATCATGGTTTGTAACCTTTTCCTCCAGGAAATTTGAGTGTATGTCCCCTAGTTCTGGTATTTTGTGAGAAGGAGAGGAGTGTCCCTCTATCCACTTTGCTCATGCCCTGCATTATTTTGTATGTCTCAATCATATCCCCCTCAAGCGCCTTTTTTCCAGACTAAAGAGGCCCAAATGTTTTAGCCTTTCTTCATAAGGGAGGTGCCCCAGCCCAGTAATCATTTTAGTTGCTCTCTTCTGCACCTTTTCCAGTTCCACTTTGTCTTTTTTGAGATGAGGTGACCAGAATTGTACACAATACTCCAGGTGTGGCCTTCTGGTGATCTTCTGGTATGAAAATCATAAATAGATTTCTAGTCCTCAAGAGGGTGATGAGAGGCATTTAAGAGAAATTTGGACAAGCACTTGGCAGGTAATCCTTTGTTCTGAACCCCTGCATGGAGCAGGGGGTAGGACCTGATGTCCTTGTAGGCCCCTTCCAACATCACTATTCTGTGATTCTGTATAGTTTGGAATATTATTTTAATTGGTGTATGCAATGCCAGAAATGAACTCTGTCCTCCTCAGGGATGCCAGGCAAATCCCTTCATCACAAAACATGGCCTCAGTTCTCTGTCTGTTCCCACGACTAGGTAGATCTTCCTACCGCAAAGGGCTCACTTATGGGGTCAACCACAGAAATCTGCTCCGGTTCTTCGTGCAGAGACAGCCGAGTGACTGACCAACCCTCGTTCTCATGCCGTGCAGTGTTGGTGCAAGTTCAGAGGAGGGTGACAAGGATGACGAGGGGGCAGGAAACCAAGTCCTCGTAGGAAAGACTGCAAGAACTAGGCATGTTCGGACTGGAGAACAGAAGACGGAGGGGCAACATGATAACAGTTTTCAAATATTTGAAGGGCTGTCATATAGAGGAGGGGAAGGATCTGTTCATCATCCCAGAAATCAGGATGTGCAATAATTTGTTTATTATTTATCAGATATGTATACTACTCGTCTAGCAGCAAGCTTTCGCCTGAATATCAGGAAAAACTTCCTAACTATTAGAGCAGTACAGCAAGGGAACCAATGACCTCAAGAGGTGGTGAGTAGAGATGGCCATTTCGTTTCGGAAGGGGTCCGGTTCCAAACCGCAGCTGTGCTCCGGAACAAAATCAGCCACTGACTTGCCTTCGATTGGGTTGCGTGGGTGAATCTCCAATCAGGAAGAAGCCTCCGATATGTCATCTTTCCCTCTCCATGGCGTTGGCCAGTCAGGAGCTGTGCAAGGACATGCATCCCGCTTCCCTATCTGATTGGCCAGCGCCAGGGAGAATGAAAAATGATGTGTCAAAGGCTTCTTCCTGATTGGATTTTCTCCAACATGACCCAAAAAAAGATAAGTCAGTGGATTATTTCGTTCCGGAGGCTGTATCCTGTTTCCGAAGCACAGCTGTGCTGCCATGTTTTGGTTTCAGAACTGGACCCCTTCTGAAATGAAACACCCATCTCTAGTGGTGAGGGCTCCATCACTGGAGGCATTCAAGAGAAATTTAGGCAACCACCTGGCAGATGTCCTTTGATTTGTATTCCTGCGTGGAGCAAGGGGTTGGACTGGATGGCCTTATAGGCCCCTTCCAACTTGACTCTTCTATGATTCCTTGATTCTATGATCTGGATGCTTGAGCGGACCACACTTTCGGGGGGGGGGTGTCACCCTTTCCAGCTTCTGCTAGAGGAATGGCTCTCAACCTGTGGTTCCCCAGATATTCCTGGACTGCAACTCCCAGAAATCCCTTCCAGCACAGGGAGTAGTGGAGGCTTCTGGGAGTTGCAATCCAGGAACGTCTGGGGACCCACAGGTTGAGAACCACTGTCAGTTAGAGGCACAATACGAGGGCCAGGACCCAGGCGAGAGGTGCCAACTTAGCCTCTCCTTGTGCCAGCCTCCGATGTCATCTGA
>JAHTLZ010000670.1:0-15345 GCA_023846285.1 Phrynocephalus versicolor | reverse complement strand
ATTTATTTATTTATTTATTTATTTATTTATTTATTTATTTATTTATTCAGCTTGTATGCCGCCCACTACCCAAATGTCTCTGGGCGACTCACAATCAAAGTAAACAATTTAGGCAATTAAAACATCAAATTGCAATAAAATTAAAACAATAAAACATTTAAATACAATAAATACAATATATTAAAACCCTGCACTAAAATTGCCATCAGGACCCACAATAATCAGTTAAAAAGATTTCTTGAACAGGAAGGTTTTTACCTGGTGCCGGAATGTCATCAATGTCGCCAGGCGGATCTTGCTTGGGAGGGCATTCCATAATCTGGGGGCAGCTGCCAAAAAGGCCCTGTTCCTACAAGCCATCCCTTTCACATCCTTGAGGGATGGCTCTTTCAGGAGGACCCTCCGGCTAGATCTTAATTGCCGGGTAGGTTCATATGGAAGGAGACGGTCCTTCAGGTATCTAGGTCCTAAGCCGTTTAGGGCTTTATATGTCAAAACAAGCATTTTGAATTGAGACTTGGGCAGCAACTGGTAACCAATGGAGGTTATAGAGAATCGGTGTGATGTGTTCCCTGGCAGCCCTGCCATTCACCAGCCGTGCCGCATGATTCTGAACCAGTTGCAATTGCCGGACCATCTTCAAAGGCAGCCCCATGTAAAGCACATTGCAGTAATCAATACATTATGTTACCAATGCATGCATAACTGTCATGAGGCTCCATTTATCCATGTAGGGGCGCAGCTGATATATATTCCGCAGCTGGAGAAAGGCACCCCTGGCCACTGAGTCCACTGGGCTTCCAGAGTTGGACCAGGGTCCAGGAGCACCCCCAAGCTACAGACCCTGTCCCTTAGGGGGAGTGCAACCCCGTCCAGAACAGGAAAGTGGCCCTCTAGCCTGTCCGGTGAAGCAACCACTAACAGCACTTCCATCTTGTCTGGATTGAGTTTCAGTTTATTAACCCTCATCCAGTCCATTATCTGGTCCAGACACGAGTTCAGAACAGAAACTGCCTCACCTGGATTGGAGGAGAATGAGAGGTAGAGTTGAGTATCGCCAGCATATTGCTGATTCCTGAGCCCAAACCTCCTGATGACCTCTCCCAGTGGTTCCATGTAGATGTTAAACAGCATGGGGGATAGTATTGAGCCCTGTGGAACCTCATGATGTAAACGCCATGGGGCAGAGCTACTATCTCCCAGCACCACCTTCTGAACACGGTCAGCCAGGAAGGAGCGGAACCACTGCAAGACAGTGCCTCAAACTCCCCACCTGGCCAGCCTATCCAGAAGGACACCATGGTTGATGGTGTCGAAAGCCGCCGAGAGGTCCAGGAGTATCAACAGGGTCGTACTCCCCCTGTCTCTCTCCCGGCAAAAGTCATTGTACAGGGCAACCAAGGCAGTCTCTGTTCCAAAACCCGGGCTGAAACCAGATTGAAATGGATCCAGAAAATCTGTTTCATCCAGCAGCGCCTGGAGCTGTCCGGCCACCACCCGCTCCAACACCTTGCCCAAATAAGGGAGGTTCGCTACTGGTTGGTAGTTACCCACCAGCCTTGGGTCCAGGTTGGGTTTTTTAAGGAGTGGTCTAATTACTGCCTCTTTCAAGGCAGCAGGGACCACTCCCTCTCTTAAAGAGCTGTTTACAGCTTCCTGGACCCAGGTGCGAACCCCCCTGGCTGATCTTTCAATTAGCCAGGAAGGGCAAGGGTCAAGCAGAGTGGTGGTAGAGCAGACAGAGCCAAGCACCCTGTCCACATCCTCTGGTGTCAACAATTGAAACTCATCCAATAACACTGGACCTAAGCATGGCACACTGGACACAGCCTTTGATTCTGTACCAATGGTGGAATCCAATTCACTGTGAATCTGAGCAATTTTCCCTCAAAGTGTACAGCAAACTCATCACAGTGTGCTGCCAAATGGTCCAGGTCCTCCACCATATCTCCCAGCTGAAGAAGTTCCCAGACCACCCGAAACAGCTCCGCTGGACAGCACTCTGAGGAAGCAATACGGTTGGCGAAATACTGCCTTTTCGCCAACCGTATTGCCACAGAATAGGCCCGATAGTGGGCTCTAAGCCGTGTTTGATCTGACTCACAGCAATATTTTCTCCACTTGCACTCAAGCCGTCTCCCCTCCCGCTTCATTGCCCGCAACTCAGGTGTATACCAAGGAGCCGTCCAGGCTCTGCGTATGGGAAGAGGGTGCTTAGGTGTGAGCATGTCAACTGCCTGGGTCATCTCCCTATTCCATAGGGCAACCTGAGCTTCGACAGGAGCGCCGACCATATCAGCTGGATAATCCCCCAGAGCTTTCAGGAAACCATCCGGATCCATTAGTCTCTGAGGGGGGATCATCTTAATGGATCCCCCACCCTTGCAGAGGTTTGGAGTAGCTAATAGCCTAAACTTGACCAAGAAGTGGTCTGCCCATGACAATGGGGTCAAAGCCAACCCTTCCACATCCAGACCACCATCCCCCAGTCCCATTGAGAATACTAGGTCCAGAGTATGGCCCTTCTAATGTGTTGGGCTGATGACATGTTGAGACAGCCCCATGGTTGTCATGGCGGCCATGAAGTCCTGAGCTGCTCCAGTTAAGGTAGCCTCAGCATGGATGTTGAGATCCCACAGTACCAACATTCTGGGGGTCCTCAACACCAGGTCCGAGACCACCTATGTCAACTCAGGCAGGAAGATTGTTGGAATGCATCAGGGTGGGTGGTACACCAACAGAATCCCCAATCCTTGAAGTCAACAGCCATCTTATCAGCTTGCCTACCTTAGAGCCCAACCCAGAGATCATCTATCCAGGTCTTCTTCTTTCCTGACCTATACTTCCTCCAAGAGTAAGAAGTCCAAATCAACCTCTTCCCATTCCTCCAGAAACAGGCACAAACGGCAGCACCAGGATTTCTGACTTGACCAGGCATTCACTTAGCACCATTCCTGAAGACCTGGCACTCCATTACCTCAGATTGCTGGGTCTATCCTGGCAAGAGGTTATTGTCTCGAGTGTCAGTTCCTACCACCTATGGGCAACATCATCTCTACAGAGCCATTGCCTTGCCTTCTTCAGGAGGTCACATCTCTGTTACAAAAGGGAGCAATCCAACTAGTTTCCCCTGCCTCTCTCCATCAAGGCCACTTTTCAAAATACAGTGGTGCCTCAGATAATGAATTTAATTCGTTCTCCGAGGTAATTCGTTATCCGAAAAAAATCATTATCCGAAACACGGTTTCCCATAGGAATGAATGGAAAACCAATTAATCCATTCCAGAGCCTAGGAAAATGACACAGACACCTGGTTTTATGCTCAAAACTCTTTATAAAGTGCATTTTAAAGGTACAGATGTGAGGCAGCCCAGGGTAACTCTTTTTTACCAATGCATGCTGGAAATGCGTTATCTGAGGCAGCACATAGGAAAATTCGTTATCCGAGGCAGCCCATAGAGAAAATTAGTTATCCGAGGCAGACCTATACCTAGAAATGGTGATTCGTTATCTGAGGCAGCCAATAGGGAAAATTCGTTATCTGAGGCAGCCCTATACCTGGAAATTGCGATTCGTTATCCGAAAAATTCATTATCAGGGGCATTCATTATCCGAGGTATTACTGTACTTCACTGTTCCAAAGAAGGATGGAGACCATCTGTCAGATCTTTGATTGGTATTCCTGCTGAAGGTTGGACTCATAGGCCCCCTCAAACTCAATTATTCTAAAGCTAAATTATTAAATTTAAATTTATTAAATAATTAAGCTAAAGGACAAGGAGGATAAGTATAAAAATGGGAAATATATAAAAATATGAAAATATATATATAAAAAATAAAAAAAATAGAAATGGATAAGTATAAAAATGGGGAAAGTGGCTCATATCTAGAACAGAACACCAGCAAATAGCTCGAATCTGTAAGGATGGAGTCAGGAAAGCGAAGGCTGTAACTTCTATGATTCTGTGAAAGAAGGTGGGAAAGTGCCATGGCAGCAGGTTAATTCTGCTTACTAAATGGTTGAAGTTTTCATCTAAAGCCCTTATGATAGAAATTATCTAGCAGGGCTATTTCAGGCCTCAATCAGCTGTCCCGATGCCAGATGTTAGGGAGAGGGTAGCTGACATGTCTTTCAATGGCCATGGAACCAGATTTAAAAGGGTCTAGACTCCACTTCATTCAGGAATCCATTGAGCAGAGAAGCCACCACAGACTCCAAAAGCTTGGCTGGAAATCGGATGTTGGAAATTGGCTGATAAATATCCACTCGAGTGGGATCAAGGGCTTTTTAAACAAAGGGCTAACTGCTGCCTCCTTAGGCAGGCTTGCCTTGGTCTAGAGAAGCATTCACAGCTAAATCACCCCCTTAGCTGCCTTTATAATCCAAGAAGGGCACAAGTTCACCATACATGAGGTGACTCTCACCTCTCCATGGATCCTGTCCATATCCTCAGACAACAGACATAAAAACATGTTCATTTTCAAAGGTCATAGAGGCCAAAGTTATATCAAGAGGCCTGCATCAACTAAGCTCCCAGATTAGCATGCATCTGAATGAGTTTATATACAAAATGCTGTGCAAAAACTTAACAGTGGGTGTTGGCCATTGTATAACTTAACAGGCTATATATTGAATGTCCAGCACTCCTTTCTTGTGGGTGTCTGTGCAGCAGGCCCTTGTCCACCAGAAAGAACTCAGCTGGATAATTCTGTGCAAATGCAATGGTGGCATGGAAGAAGGTTTCTGCCATTGTCCCTGTGCTTCCCATTCCTCTCAATTCATCACATTTCATTGTCTGGCTCCACTCTGTGGGAAGGGACGTTTAGGAGTAGCAAGAAATTCCCCAAGAACCATCAGGAAGTCATTTAGATCTGTAAGCTTCATAAGGTTTACTTGCACACACATCCTGCCCTGCTCAGGTTCACAGTTCCCATAGGGTTCAACCCATCAAGTGAAGGAATGAATACTTTATTACAGTCAATGACCAAATCTAAAATACATATATATAAATAGTACCAATTATAGCAAAACAAGGAAGAATAAGAATAATGCTATTAGAGGCAGCCCCCAAATCGTGATGTCTCTTTACCTCCAAAATGCGTTGTTTGAGGGGTTTATGCCAATTAATGTTGCCCATTAAGCTGCATATAGCCCGCCTGTATAAGGCACTCCACTGAGAGACCATACGTTTTAAGTTTAAGGGGGTAGGGCTGTCCTCCATTCTGAGTGATCATTATATAAAAATATTAGAGATTGGGGTACTTGGGAGAAAAAATAATTTCAGCCAAAAATTAAAAATGGCCAGCCAAGCCCTAACTTCACCTTTCATGCATCCCACTTCTAATGTAATCGTAGAGGAAGCTCACTGAGCTGATTGCATGACTTGTGCTGCATGCTCCTTACAGGATCCATTGCATTGAAGGACCACTCCCAGATATTTAAAAGGCCTTATCTGTTCAATGTTATGGTTATCTGTTGACCATTTATAGGTCTTTAGTCTTTTAGCAAAAAACATAACTTTTGATTTTTCATAATTTATTAGGAGATTTCTTCATGGCAGTAGTGTGCTAGGGCCCCCAATGCCCTCTTTAAGCCTATATAACAGCATCGTTGGCATACAGTTGCACTGAAATATGTCTGCTTTCTAGCTTGAGGGGTGTGTGTGAAAGTGTAGTTGAGTAAGTGGAGTTAATATAAAAATTAAATAATAATGGGGCAAGTATGCAGCCCTGCTTAACTTCATTGAATGTATGTACTATCTTTGAAAGCTGACCTTCCAGATTGCACCTTATTTTAAAATATGTATTTTCATGCCGTTTATAAATAAGCAGCAATAAGTGCTGGTCAATAGTGGAGTCCTTAAGTTTGTGCCATAGTTTATCTCTAGAAATTGAGTCGACGGCTGATTTGAGGTCAATGAAGGCTGCATATAGCTGTCCTTTTGTTTACCAGAGTATTTTTCTATCAGGCATTGCAGAATCAAAACCTAGTCCATGGGAGATCTTCCTGCTCTAAAGCCCACCTGCTCATCTGCAATAATTTTTTCTCTGTCCATCCCGTCTAGTAGTTTCCAGTATAGATGTCTAGCATACAGTTTCCTGATTACCGACAGTAAGCTGACTGGGCAGCAATTGACAGGATTAGCCTTTGACCCTTTCCAACAGATAGTAATGACTATGTCCATGTTCCAATCTGAGGGTATGTAGGCATTTTGATCTATATATGTGAAGAGCTTTGCTAATATTGGAGCCCACCAATCTATATTCCCCTTTGTCAGCTTGGGTGGAATGCCATCAGTGCCAGGTGCCTTATGTTTCTTGAATTGGCTTATAAGATTAGTATCTCAGAGGCTGATACTGGTGGCCAGTCTGTCAGATTTTCTGTGGCATGGTTCAGTTGGAATGTGGAAATATCTTTATTACTATATAGCTTCTGGATCTCCCATATGTAAGAGGAGATAAAACAATTTGCTCATGCCGCATTATTATTTAGAGCTGGACAAGAAAGATGCCAAAAGGTGCTTATGTCTTTAGTCCTAACTGCATAGATAAGTTGTTTCCATAGAAACTGCTGTTCTTTGATTATTATTTTTTTGGCCTTCATTAGCTGTATATACCAAGACTTAAGGTGCAGTAAGTCCACAAATTGGGTTTTCTTTCTGGAGGGGTTTTCTTTCTGGAGCTTAAATTTAGAAATAAGGTTTTTCTTAGCGTCCCAATCGAACCATTTCTTCAAATTGCACTTGCTGGAGTAAAGTTACACACACTTGATCTTAGCCAAAAGGCCGAGAAGTGAGTGAGGTTTATTTTAATCCTTTACCATAAATAAATCCACTCATATTTTTATCAGTCTATCATATTGTCCTATTACTTCACTGTTTGCTGTCATTGCAAGAAAGGTAGAATAGATGTCAGAGTAAAAGTCAGTTTTGATTAGCTTTGAGAATCACTCTGCAATGTTAGTAGTCCATTTAATTATGTTGTAATTAGCTGTGAGCTCAAAGTTAAATTGAAGGACCTCCTCAATATGAGTGTCCGGGCCAGACGTCCTCAATTGTATGTACAATGGAAGGTGGTCGCTATCTATTCTAGTATCTACTTCATATTTTATAATGGGCCCTGCTATATCATGATTAACAATTATATAATCAATAGTGCTCATCCTGGAGCCTAACCAAAATGTAAATTCTTCTGGCATATCACCTGTGGTGTTGCCATTTAGAATGTATAGATTTAATTGATGAACCATCTGGATTAGCTTGTCTTTTGAATACCATACATTTTTTTCCTGAAACCTTGTTCTTCTCTCTGAAAAACTGGAAAAATTGAAAAAAAGAAAAAATGATTATGGAATGTTTTGGTTTAACATGATGAATAAAATATTTTAAGACAGGGTGTTCAAATATTTTCCAAATCATTTCTTAGTCCCACTCCCTTCTATATATTTCTCCCTTCTTCAGGTCGTTTTATGAGAATCAAGTTTTTATTTTATTTTTATTTAATACTGTGGAGAGGAAATAATAATATAGTGGGCACTCCTATAATAAACAGTTTGTATAACATGAAATCTGTGCAACATAAACAAATTCAGAGATAAGGGAAATTTGCTTAACAGAATCGTCTATGGGGCGAATCCGTACAACATAAAAATGGTCGCGATTAGGGATTACTCTGTTTTCAATGCATTCCTATGGGAAATTTGAATAAAGGAAAATTTGCTTAACATAATTTCATTTGGAACATATTAATTCCTTTTTACAAAGTACCACTGTAATTGCTAATTCTGGATGTTTAAACATTGTTTTGTAGAGGGGTTTTTTTGTTCCACATAAACTACTAAACAGTTCAGGAGATTGTTACTCCATTTGTTACTTACAATTACAAATAAATATTATTTTAAAAGTAAATGCTATTATTGGACTTATTGGACTTATATCCCGCCCATCTTCCCGGAGGAAAGATGGTAATTGTAATAATTGTAATAATAATAATTGTTTGGATACCCTATATTTTAATATGCTAGTTGTGATAATTTTATGCCAAATCAAATTGTCCACAGTCATATTTTATGTTCCTAAAGTAATGGAATGACTTTCAAGCTGTAAGGGGGGTGGGGGCTAGTATAGCATTTTTGTTCAATTTTTTCAATTTTTTGTTTTTTTCCAAAAAAACCTGAAAATTTCCAGAAATTTTACATCTGTAATCTATATTTCTATTTTCCAAGCGCAATAAAATTGAAATAATCTAAATCAAGATGGTTAACATCTTCATTTTTGTTGTGTGGGTATTAAGTAGCTCTGTACCTTTCCAACCCTCTGTTTTTGCTAATGTCCCCAGTGTATGTATGTTAATACACTGAAGCAATTTGCATCCATTTGTTTCTTATTCTTTGCATGTGGGTGACAAAGGTCACATATAGATGCTGTATAACCGTAAGTTTGGGAATGTCTCATCGGAAAGTCATACTTTTTCATGGTTAAACACCAGGTGTGGCCTGTTCTCTTTACAATTAAATATTTTAGAGCTGTTGTGAGTTTTTTGGGCTATTTGGCCGTATTCTAGAAATTCTGACATTCCGCCAGACTCTGTGGCTGCCATCTTCATAGGGCAAGGAGCTCAGGGAACGTACATTTTAAATATTAAATATTTTGCTTTTGAAAATTTTAAAATAGTTTGTCCTGAAAGCCCACGGACTCTTCAGGAAAAGAAAAATAACCATGCAAACCTCTTGGATCCTAGCTAAATTGCTGTGGTATATTTTGACAGTTTTACACTTTCCTGACTTACTAAAGGGTAGTGGGCGTCATATAAGTTGTAAAAATAAAAATAAATAAATAAAGAAAGAAAAATAATGTTTGTGTTCTTTTGATTCAGGACTACATGCAGAATGTTCATGGGAAAGAAGTAGATCTCTTGAGAACCACTGTTAAAGTCCCAGGGAAGAGACCCCCTCGAGCCACGTCCGCATGCGCACCCATTTCCAGTCCAAAAACAAATGGTTTGTCCAAAGACATGAGCAACTTACATCTCTCGCCGAATACAGGTAAGGCAAATCCATTTTAAAATGTCTGGGCCACACTGAATTTTAACATGGCTTGCATTTTCTAAAATCAAGTAAAACATGAAATTGTTTCTGTTCTTCTTTGACATATTGTTACCTGCCAGTGGCAATTTTTAGTGTCTTGCATTTGTATTTAAATGTTTTTAACGTTTTTAATTGTTTATTGGTATTTTAACATTTTAATTGTTTTAATTGTTTATTGACTGTGAGCTGCCCAGAGACCTTTGAGTAGTGGGTGGCATGTAAGTTGTATAAATAAATAAATAAATAAATAAATAAATAAATAATATTCGTGGTCTTCTGTGATTGGACACAATGGGTTAATTTGTGCACACACAGTAACTCAGAATCTTCTAGAAGCTGTATAGGTTGAAGCACCTCCCACCCTATATAACCCACCTCCACCCCCCTTCCTAACTAAGTTCCTTCTTTTCCGCCGCCAGTACTCCTCATGCTCTTCTTGCTGTGAGTTTCTTTTTTTTTGGGGGGGGGGGAATTATACTCTGTTTTTTTTCTTACTATTCTTAAAGAGTTTTTATTTAACGAAGGAACTCCCACCCCTTCCCTGTTCCCCTTTCCCCTCCTGGATTCTAGAGGCATTTTCCCCGCCTTTATTTTATGGCCACTTCTGCTCCCTTCAAGCACTGTACTTGGTGCAGAAATAAAAATCCAGTCACCGACAGACACTCGCTGTGCCTCCTTTGCTTACAAGGCCTCCCTCCGTACAAGGCTCCAGCGTTTGCGATCCCACCTTTGGGAATGCTCTTTGGCTGCCGGCATGGCTTCTACTGGGACTGATCCAGGGACGTCTCACACTAGCCATTTGGCCTCCTAGCCCTCCATTGCTACCATGGACCAACCGGCACCAGCTCCCAAAAATAAGTCTTGCTCAGCCGGTAAACCTAAACTGTCCAAGACAGACAAGAAGCTTCGGAAACAAGCTTTGAAGTCGAGCCTGAAATGCCCCCAACTGGATCCTCCACATTGAGAGCTTCGGAGTCTATCAATGCTGATCACACCCACAATGAACAGGATGCTGTTCCACCCAGGAGTCCGTCAATCTCCTTGATAATTCTTCTCAGCTTCCAATTATTATGCAAGGCGACCGTACCATCCCTGCCCTATGAAGGAGTATCTTGTTGGGCTCATCCGTCATAGAGACTAGGGTTTCTCAATCTTAAATTGTTTATCTGTTTTAATTGTTTAGCTCTTAGCTCTTGTTTACTGTTGGACTGTTGGATTGTTGTTTATTGCCGCGCTTAGTCGCCACTCTGTAAGCCGCCCAGAGTTCCCATGGGAAGATGGGCGGGGTATAAATACAATAATAAATAAATAAATAAATACCCCACCAACCGTCCGGCCTCGGCGACGACACCAAGTGTCGAGCCCATCTTCCCCAGCCTCTGATTCTCCTACTTCCGTCAGATGGAGATGACAAGATTTGGTTCCAACCCGAGCCAATAAATGGCAAACAACTGGACCCTCTTGGCACCGTCATTCATCTGAGTCTGCCTCTCCTGACCATAGACACTGCCAGTCCCAGCAGCAGTCGCTACACCACTCCGATAATCAACCTCCACAGCCCAAGAACCCCCATCAATGTCAACGGGTCTCCCGTAGTATTTATTCCTAGCAAGGGGATAGTCAATCACATGAATTAAGTTGGTATCCCCATCTCCACCTTGATGCTGGGCGTGTCAACATTGAAGATGTTCCAATCATACTCTGAGGCTGATCAGCCTCGCCATACGAAGCGTTGTAGGTACGAGCAACCTAATGTGGTCTTATCTCCACCCGGAGTTTGTCGACTTTCCAAACAAACACCTTTGATGGGAAAGGTCTGTTCAACCCTCAAACTGATGATATTTTGGGCAGGCTCAATAAATTTAGAAAAACATCACACTGTTACTCCTATCAGAGCTCATATAAACCCTATCGTCAACTATGGCACAGACCATCTTTCTACTAACGTTACTTACCTCATCAACAATGTTTTCAGTCCCGTGCTGGCTCTTCCAACTTAACACAGCTCTTAGAACATGCAACCGCCAATCTTAATGTAAATCTGAAAGAACAAACAGGGTTTTGGACTCTGCATATACCAAAACTTGCCTCTGCCCTTTTACCAAACCTTGCCTCTTACCAAACCTGTCTAGCCTCCCACCTCTCTACTTGGTCTACCATTACTACCAACACCTAGGTCCAAATGTTATCTCTGTCGGATATTTTATCAACTTCCTAGACTTACCTCCAACTGGTTTCCTTCAAGTCACTCCTCCATCTCAGGCTCTTTGTGAGGAATTCCAGTTGCTCCTGCAAAAGGATGCCATAGAAGTTGTCTGTTCAAAGGATCTCAGATATGATATTATTCCCGATATTTCACGGTTCCCAAGAGAGATGGTGGTCTCCACCCTATCTTATACTTGAGACACCTCAACAAATTCCTTGTGAAGAAGCGTTTTCGCATGGCATCCTTAGAAACCATAATTCCCCTGCTAAAGAAAGGGGACTGGTTCATCATTATAGATCTAAAGGATACTTATTTTCACATTTCCATCGCCCCTGCTCACCGCAGGATTCTTTGTTTTATTATAGACAATTCTGTTTTCCTGTTCAAATCCTTCCCTTTTGGTCTCACATCAGCCCCAAGAATCTTTACCAAGACCATGGCACCCGTGGTAGCCTTCCTCAGACGATGCGGTATTACTGTTTTCCCATATATCAACAATTGGCTTTTAGTCTCGTCATCTTACAACCAATTGATCCTAGATGCATGTTTTACCCTATCCATACTGTCAAGTTTGGGTCTACAAGTAAACGAGGAAAAAGTCCACACTCACCCCTTCAAAGACAATCCCTTACATAGGCTCTCTTCTAGATGCTACGAGAGGCCGTGCCTTTCTGTGGAAAGACAACACAAATTAACCAAGACAGCCCACCACATACAGACATGCACTCAAGTTACAGCAAGGACTGTTCAAAAGCTATTAGGCCTTACGTCCTCTACAACACCCAACATTCATTATGCCCACCTCCAAATGTGTCCTCTCCAGTCCTGGGTCCTGTCGGTATTCGACCCACAAACAGAAGATTCCAGATCGCTTCTGTGAGTCCCGAGGGACATCATCAAACAACTCTCATGGCGGTCCAATCTCAAGAACCTTGACGAAGAGGCCACCTTCAAACCTATATATCCAGCAGTACAGGTGGCTACCAATGCCAGCTCTCTTGGAAGGGGTGCACATTGCAACCACTTAAAGGTTCACGGTCTGTGGTCACCTCAAGAGGATTCTACACATAAATCAATTGGAAATGTTGGCTGTCATAAAAGCATTCAAACCCTTTCGCCCCACGATACAGGGCATGGGGATGCAACTCATTACCAACAACACCACGGTAATGTATTATATCAACAAGCATGGGGGAACTCATCCACTCCCCCTTCTAGCCCTCACAGTTCAGTCTCTGGGACTGGTGTTGTCTACACAGTGCAACTCCGGTGGGCATTCATGTGTCGGCGCAGGAAAATCAGATCGCAAACTCTCTCAGCAGTTTGACATTGTGTTTGCAAAGATCTCAGCCACTTGGGGCACACCACAGATAGATCTTTTTGCCTCCAGACACAATGCCAAATGCCCCAGGTACTACTCCAGAGTCGGTCGGGACCGAAACTCACTAGACAATGCCTTCATGTTACCATGGACTTCACACTTCCTATACCTTTTCCCACCAATACCTCTTCTCTTGAAACTATCATCAAACTCAGGGAAGACAGACAATTGTAATCTTGATAGCTCCTTGGTGGCCTCGTCAGCCATGGTTCTCGACACAGAAAAACCTGTCCACTCCGCACTTCCGGCTCCCTCTCAATTCTGACCTCCTTTCTTAGAGGAGCTTTCAGATACTACAGCAAGAGCTAGACACTCTCCACCTGATAGCTTGGAGAATTTTCCCTCTTGTTTCACAGATAATCCATTCATCTTAAAAAAAAAAAAACCTTCCACATGGCTATTATACCATTACAAATTCAATGTTTTCAGGTCTTTCGTTTCCTCTCTGAATTTGGCTCCGATCCCTACTACTATCAAAACCTTGTTGCCGTTTCTACATCATCTTGCCTCCATGCACCGCTCTATCTCCACACTCAAGGTCTATGTTGCTGCTGGTGTTGCTCACCAACCAATTGGTTCAACTGCAGTAGCTCTTTTCTGTCATTCATAGTCACAATTGTGCTTCAGCAATTTATGCGACCTCCCTTCGAACCTTTTTGGATCAGCTACTTGCATATAAAACCATCTTTCTGGCCGTCATCACTTCAGCTCGTCAAGCTGGGGAACTAGCTGCCCTCCGAATGGATTTACCATTCCCTCAATTTCACCCCAATAAGGTGACATTTCCGGACATAACTTTCCTACTGAAAGTCATTTCATAGTTCCATATGTCCCAACCTATTCTTTTGCCGCACCTTTCCCCCTAACCCATTGACGTTTTTGGAACATTCCTTACATTCCCTCAATGTGAAAAGAGCCCTTTCATACTACAGTAACCCCCTGCCGATCGCAGGGGTTAGGGACCCACCCCACCCGCGATGCATGAAAATCCGCAATATGCAGAAGCAGGTGGGGTGGGGCCTGGGGTAGGGGCGATCACGCGCCTCTCCGAGAACTCTTGGGGCAGCGCATGCAGGCGGTGTTGCGGGATCTTACCTCTGCAGCCCGCACGCGTGCCCCCGAGACTTCTTGGGGGAGCCTGGGGTGGTGGCGTGGAGTGACCCGATCGGTCCCCGCCACCCCCACCCCCACGCTGCCCCGAGGCTTCTCGGGGGAGCCTGGTTGAATGACGCGGAGCAACCCGATCACTCCTTGCTGCCGCCCCCATCCGGACTCACTATACTAAAGCAATGCCGACTTCTACTGCCTTCTTCAAGGGTATACCAGTTCCTGACATCTGTAAGGCTGCAACATGGTCATCATCTCTGCTCTTTGCCTCTCATTACTGGCTTGATACATGTGCCTGTGCCGATACCATCTTTGGGCATACCGTTTTAACTTTAGCCCTCCTCACTCATTGTGTGCAATCACAGAAGACCACAAAGAAGAAAAAGAGTTTACTTACCTGTAACTCTGGTGCTTCGTGTGGCCATTCTGTGATTAAACACAAATCCACCCTCCTTCCCCGCTTTCTGTCACATCAGTTCTGTCATTATTGACAGCAGTGTAAAAGCGGAACTGAGGTAGGAAGGGGGGCAGAGCAGGGTTATAGAGGGTGGGAGGTCCTTCAACTTATACAGCTTCTAGAAAATACCAAGAAGTTACTGTGTGTGCACACATTAACCCATTGTGTGGAATCACAGAATGACCACTCGAAGAACCAGAGTTAAAGGTAAGTAACCTCTTTTTTAAAAATGAATATTAGTGGGACTCTTCAGGCCTAAGTCATGCACAGAACCCACACACTTTTGGAGAGTATGACTGTATTGAAGTAGGATTGATTGTGTGGGGTATGTTGTAAATCTCTTGTTGTAAACTACTCGGAGTTCCTTTGGGAAGACTGGCAGTATAGAAATGTATGTATGTATGTATGTATGTATGTATGTATGTATGTATGTATGTATGTATGTATGTATGTATGTATGTATGTATGTATGTATAAATAAATAAATAAATAAATAAATAAATAAATAAATAAATAAGCAAGCAAGCAAGCAAGCAAGCAAGCAAGCAAGCAAGCGCAGATGCCAGGGCCGCACATTTATGGGCTTTGGACCAAACATGATTTAAGAAGTGCAAAGTGTGAGGGCATCTGCTGCATTGCTCAAATCTTCTACCCCGTCATTAAGGTTACCTCCTTTACCCCATCAAAAGCTGTTGGAAAGGGGTAGCTGTTGATCACTTCACTGTATATTACTATAGCCTTGAAGCGTAATATGTTCAAACCGTGTGGAAATAAAAAATATCAGGCTCTTCAGTAAAAAAGGAAGATTTGCAGAAGTTGATTTGTAGCTTCAAACATTTACTTCTTAGGGTCATTCCTAGGTAGGATGCAAAGGGAGTGAGCCCTTTTCTTCTGTCTCCAAACCAAAAAATGTCATGGGACACCCACCTCCCCAACTCTTCTCTCCTCCTCCTCCTCCTCCATCATTTTCTCATGATGACAAAGTAGGCCTCAGAGTCAGCAGTTCTTATAAAACAATGTTTTTTCTAGTGTTCACTAGATTATAGTCATTAATTTAATACAATGATCAAATAAAGAAATATAGAGTAACTTTAACTTACTTTCTTCTG
>JAHTLZ010000669.1:0-10633 GCA_023846285.1 Phrynocephalus versicolor | reverse complement strand
AAAGCTGGACATTCATCAGATCCATTTGAGTCAAGAAATAAGGGAAGGGAAGTAGCAGCTGAAAGGGCTCAGTTCTCTCCAGACAGTGATTTTATTGAGCACAGTTTAAGCAGTAGGCAGATATGGAGCAGTCATGGTAGGAGAGATGATCACTCAGATAGTAGAGAACCCCAGTGATGTCACCTTGTCTAAGCTGCCACTGACCATATAAGCAAAGACTGACCCTCCTGACACAGACCAAAAGTAATAATGTTATGGGAACATGCGGTAGTTGAGAACTAAAACTAGTTTGTGATTTAATGGTATGGCAAGAAAATGGATCTTGCAAGAAAAACTGAAAGACCTGCTATGGGAGGATATAAAGGATGAACAATGTTGGAACATTTATTATCATTATTTCTACAGAATTATTGGAATTAAATGTGTTCAGTGCTGAAAATTGGTAAGTGAATGGCAGAGCAATGGTAAGAAAACAGTGGGGCTCAACAAAGCAATGGAATGAGCATTATTTCATGAGCAGCTTACGTTTATCAAAAGGGAAATACAGACCTCATTTGCAAATCTCATAGCTCAGGAATTGTATGCCTAGAGAGGAAACATAGTGATAGCAGAAAATATGAATTTACTTCAATGTGTTATTTGACACTTTCTTTTCACGGGACTTTCACTGGAGGGAAAACACAACAAAAACAGAATAAGCAACAAGAATGTGCTGCATCAAACATAAGCTAATTAGTTGAAACCTACCTGAACTGATTTTCACTTGAAATGAATGCTTGAGGAATATTAATTCAGCATCCTGCAGTCAGTCAGGAATGAGTGAGTAACATGTATCTTGTAGACTCCCTGTAATAGCAAAAGAAGATAAAGTCAAAACTGGGGCGGGAAATCTCATATTATTTCTCATTTCAAAGTTGGTGGTAGTATTTACTTTCTAAAATTGGATCTTCCAAAATATTGAACGAATTTTCTTAGGACTATTATGAAGGTTTTTTGCTCTTTTTAATGACAAATTGAAAATTAATAATATGCTATTTCTGAAACTGCTATAAGATATTATGTCTGTGAAGATTCTCAATCATCCAGGTGAGTTTATCTGGAAGTTGAGTCATGGAACTGGACTTTCTCTCTCTCCCTCTCTTGAGATATTGAGATATTGAAACGTGGCAGCTGTGAAATGTTTCATTCTCTGAAAAAAAAAGAAATCCAGTTGCCATGACTCAACTTCCAGATACAGTGGATCCACGTATAACAAACAGTTTGTATAACATAAACTTTGTACAACATAAAAATTCCAGAGATAGGGGAAATTTGCTTAACAGAATTGCCTATGGGATGAATCAGTACAACATAAAAATGGTTGGGATTAGGGATTACTCTGTTTTCAATGCACTCCTATGGGAAATTTGTATAAAGGAAAATTTGCTTAGCATAATTTCATTTGTAACAAATTGAACCCTTTATACAAGGTACCACTGTACAGGATATTATGAAACTTTTTCTAAATACTGCATTTATTTCTTGAGACATTGGGTGTCGCTGTTCACCAATAAGGCAACCCACCGCACTGAAAAATACAACAGAAGGCTGATAGTCTCCTGATTGAAAGAACACAGGAAAGGAGGACCTTGTTGGAAAGGGAGGGGGGAGAAAAAGACTTGGATAAATACATTTTTCTTGGAAATATCTGGATGTAAGCAACAGTATCTGCAGAAATCAAGGACAGAAGAGACTTTCCACTACCCAAAGGCTGAGGATTAAAGCCCAGCAGAAGCAGAAATGGCTAACATTCAGATACTCTGGGATAGAAGGAAGGAGTTGTCCTGCATCGTGTTGGTGGCTGTTTTTCAAGCAATTGCTGGGCAGATCCATTACTCTGTTCCTGAGGAACTGCAGAAAGGTTCGTTTGTGGGGGACATCACAAAGGATCTGGGGATGGATTTGAAGCAACTCTTGCCTGACGCTGTCCAGATTGTTACTGAAGGTAGGACACAGTATTTTGCCCTCAATCTCCAAAATGGTTATTTGTATATTAAGGAAAGGCTGGATAGAGAGCAGCTATGACGGTTACTTCACGTACCTCCGCGGGCCGCGTTGAGCAGTGCTCCGATCTGAATTCGGAGTTGGTCACATGACCTTAAGCCGGTGCTGCGCCTCTTTCTTGTTTACTCACGTGCATGCTTGTTGAAGGCGAAGGCACCACTTACTCACGTCTTCGCTTCGCATCAGAAAGCAATCTTCATTTCCTTTTCTCTGAATCTGGAAGTGGCCTAATAATTTAGATCCGTGTTGTTCCGAATAATCGAACACTCACCTTTGAACCTTCTTATTTTGGCGTGCGGGGTGTTCGAAATTAGATGTGCAACAATTGTATGAGAGATCCCATAGACGCTTCAGGACCAACACGCAATACCTTGCTCCGTCACAAGGTGGCTTCGTGCTTCATTGCTGGACGCTTCAAATCTCGGTCCTCCAAGGACACCAGAAAGTTATCTCGTGAATGTACCCCATTTTGACGATGGGTTACAATCATTTCCGGTACCACCTCCAGCATTGGCCGCCATGCCTCCATCGCGCCGCCGCCGCCGCGTGATATCGCCGCGCCGTTGGTATTCCGTTTTGGCGGCTGTTTTGGAGAATGTAAACATCATTCTCAACTGCATATCTCTTCTGCAGAACTGCATTGATTATCCGGAAACCGCTGACGGAGGCAGTGAGTTCCTAGACTATGCTAACACGCTTGTCCATACTGTGTTTTGGGCTGTTGCTGAGTGGAGGGTAACATCGCCTATGCAGAAGTTATGCTGGACCTACCCCGGGCGTTCCCGTTGGTTTCACGATTCTGTTATGCAATTCTGGGACGACAAACAGTGGATTGAGAACTTTCGAATGACTCGCCAAACACTGTTTGAAATCGCGGCAGTGCTTAGACCTTACCTGATGCGGCGAGACACAGTTATGCGTTCTGCTATTCCAGTGGAAGAACGAGTTGCCATCGGTGTTTACTATCTCGCAAGTCGGTCATGTTACCGTACTATAGCAAATGTTTTCCAAAAGGGAACTTCTACGGTCGCAAGCGTAGTTGTCGAGGTGTGCCTGGCCATTGAGCATACCCTTCTGAAGGAAGAGGTTCGGGTTGCAGACTTCAATAAGGTTTGTGTTTCATTTTGGTACTTGCCAATTTCTATCCTATCCGCTCCGAGTTATTCCCTTAATGTTCCATTGCCAATGTTTTCTGTACCGTTTATTTCAGATGCTCCTTTCTACGAAAAAACATGGATTCCCCCATTGTATTGGATCTGTGGACGGTTCCCACATCCCAATCACCGCGCCGAAAAAGGATGCTCAGGCTTACTTCAACCGGAAATCATTTCACTCAATCCTTCTTCAGGCTGCATGCGACGGCGACGGTATATTCTTTTCAATGCTCGCGGGTCACTCCGGGGTTAACCATGATGCTCATGTATTCCGCTCATCCATGCTATACAGGAAAATGGAAGCAGGAACCCTAATCCCCGGTAATCCAATGTTCCAGTACGGTGGGGTTTCCATCCCACCACTGATATTGGGGGACGGTGCATACCCACTGTGTAAGTGGCTTATGAAGCCCTATGCTGTACCCAGGAATGACATGGAGAGACATTACAACAGGGTGTTTAACCGTACAAGAAACATGGTAGAGCGTGCCTTTGGACGTCTGAAGGCGAGATTCCGCAGACTATCTGTGCGCATCGAGGCACATATTCAAAATGTGAACTCTATAATTGCATCCGCTGTAGTTCTCCATAACATATGTGAAAAAAAGAAACACTTTATCCCAGAGGATGAAACAGACTTGCAGAATACAAGTCAACCATCAGATGTTGACACTACTGAACTTGACGCTGCGAGGCCTGTCAGGGAAAGATCTGAGGCCGAGGCAATACGAACAGCTCTTGCTGAGTACCTTTTCACACATGTAAAGTGATGTTTAATTGGGAAAAACTGATCACATACAATCTACTTTGGGCAAAAAACAATATTTTCAATATGTATCTCTTATATAGAAACCTATGAATAATTTTTTTTCGTTATTATATGCTTTCCATTTTAGCCATTATTCTAAGTATGTTACATCTAATAAATAAATGTGTCAGCAGAAAGCAGAGTACATTCATTTCTGTACATAAAATAGAAGTTTCACAACACCTTGGCAAAATATAACTAATAAATTATCCCCAGGGTCATCCTTTCACAAATTCCTTAAAAGATTAAAACAATTGTTAAGGAAAAGCCATTCTGCAGGGGTGGGTCAGTCATCTATTTAGAACTTTTTTTACCAATCCTGAGAACCAATACTGCCTCACCTTTCCATTTGAAATGCTAATTCTAGAAAGAAAGATGTTACCAAGGCCGGAAGTTCCCCATTTCTCCACTTGCACCAGGGACTGCCGTTAGCGACCATTTGGTGTGCTGCTTCTGAAAAGCACAAATCATTGCTTTGACTTGTGCTATCAGGATGGACAATGAAGACAGCTTTGACGAAACCCAGGGCAGCACAAAATCGGTTAGAGGAAAGCGGGGAATCATATGGGGAAATGCTGAAACCTCTGCTCTTATAAAGATATGGGGGGAAGCTGAAATAAAGTATGCTCTATCCTCTCTTAAACGAAACTACGAAATTTTTGAAATGATTTCTTCAGAGCTTAAAAAAATTGGATTCTCGCGGACAGCTGAGGAATGTCGCACTAAAACTAAAGCGTTAAGGAAACTTTATAAATTAGCCGTTATTCATAATAACGCGTCAGGGTCAGGACGATCGAAGTTCCTATGGTACGATGAAATGGCTCAAATCTTCAGGACGGACACATCCATACACCCCTTAAGAACAACGGAGAGCGAATCTGCGGTTCAATCGGGTAAGTAACCCACTTGCGCAAAAAACCCCTAATTATAACCCATTTTACAGTTCTATTACTGCTATCGATTATCTGTAATGTTATATTGCGCCACTAACCAAAACCGGACAAGCACCTTTTCTGATAATAAGAGACATGAGGACAAGGTGTCCTCTATCAGGAGTTCTCAGCGGTTCAGTCTCTATCTTTCAATCATTTACTCCGAATTAATTCATTTATATTTCTCTGATAAAAATAACAGCCACACTACTGACCATCTCTTAACGAGGGAAGGCATACGGTAACTGGAATAACTTGTGGAGATACTGAGGTGGAAGTGTTTATGTTAAAACTACTCTACCGTGTTACTTAAAGGCCATGATTCAGTATACAAGAGCAAAAACGTTGAGTGTATTCTGCTGCTCTGGAATATTGAGACGGCCTAATCTTCACCCTTCTACTGTTACATATTCCGAAAATCATGGTTTGCATTTTCTGCATACAAACTTCCTATAATTTCCGAAAAAAGGAAAACCGAAAAATCGGTATTCCTTTTATTTTTGGAACCCCGTCTATTACTGCAGCCTCTCCAAACACTAACTTTATTTCCCCGCCATATAAAAAAAGGAAGCAGTACGGTACTGCTTTGCTATTGGTTCCCCAAACCCTAGGTTTCCCTTCCGTAGAATAAGCGGAAGCAGGAAGTTTCTGTAATCCAACCAGTTTTAGGAATTAACACTCCTCCGGAATTACATTTCTCATTTTAGAGGAACGACTACCTCTGGATTAGTATCCAACTATCAAATGCAACCTGTTTCATAAATGTTTATTCGAAAATACAGGGATCGATGACATGGAAGGATCAGAAAACGTTCTGGTTACTCTTGATCTCTTCGAAACCAGTGATGTCCTGTTCCCTAGCGACGTGCAACCATCCTGCGCAGGTACATCCGCAGTTAAGTAATTAATATGGGTTTGCATCCTGTTGCCAGAGTGGTCACCGAACAAATGGGTAATGCTACACCTAGATCTTAAGTACTAATTTCCCTTCTGTGAATCTCCCCGTTACAGAATCAAATCCTACTGACGGGTGTGAGCAATCAACCTCGGGATGCTCAACAGCAGCAGTTAGCGCGTCCTCAAATGATGCCTGCAGGAGAAATGGTAAGGCAACTGAATTCTACCCTTCCCTGTTGTACTAATTACTGCGCTAAGAACATTATGTAAAGAAGGCGTTAGGAGACAACCTTTGGTCACGTCACCACCTTCTGATGCGATCTATTATTCATTTAGGTGTACTGTAAGTAACCTCAAAGAAATACAAACCTTACATAATTCACTGTTGGACTTTAAGAATCAATGTTCCTCTTTCTTTATAGAGTGCTTCGTATGCACCATTTTGAATGCACATTGGCGAACACAATAAAGGTTTAGTAAGGGAAGGATAATGGCGTTATGCGTAACATTTCTTTTAATTACAGAACGATGAACGTTATGTCAAACTTGGAAACAACCACTAAGTCATTGCTACCAGTTACTACTTTTCTTCCAGATCCTTCTGAAACCACTAACTACGAAGCAACTTTGGATCCAGCAAGAAGACTAGCCATGCTGCGTAAGAGGAAGCAGAGAGCTTCTGCGGCTGCACGTCTAGATAACACTCTGTCAGGTTTTGTTAATTGGGTCCAAAGGAATACAAATGACAACAAGAAAAGGTTAACAGAAATAGACAAATCTCAGAAATGGTTTCAAAATGAGGTAGTAAGTAACCTCAGAGTGGCATCATCTTCACTAGAGAAACTTACGGAATACTTAACATCTAGTGATGTTGTACCCTATCCAGCTTCTCCTAGAAATTCATTAGTTAATCGAGAACCAGGTAGTGCAAGTAAGGATCAAATTAATAAAAGAAGGTATAAAGGCACTGCTGAATATGAACAACAAATCTTGGTGAGTGCTGAGAATATAACTCCCTCGGAACCAGAGTCGTCACTCAATAGTGACTCTAATGACACAGACAGTGACCTTGAGGGTGATAACTCGCAATCCCTTCTTGTTAACGTGTCGGTGTTATCGCCTGCTGGTACCGCATCAGGAATTAGTCACAGCACTCCGGTAGAGAATGAGGATAATGATTTTGAAAATGGTGAGTGCAGTGTTGGTAGTACAATTGGTGATGCCGGTTCAAGTTCTTCAGAGAAACGCACCGTTGTAGCCCCTAGATCTTCGGAGATTACAAAAGCTACAAATGGTAGGGTTACCAAAGGTCAAGCATCGGTAAGAACACCTCCCAAACGTCTGAGAAAAAAGAGGCAGATTTACACACCTTAAAATTACTTTTAATATAATACTGCCTCCATTTGAAACTGCATGTACTGTACTGCTTGTTACTCAATGCAGCAATTTTTATATACAATGTGTCTTTCTTTCTGTAAATCAGTGGTCTTAGGAAACATATTCTGCAGATTACTGCCTATGTTAATTTGCTAGTGTATGTTCTGCTGAAATGTATTTAACAAAAGCATACTGTACTTACTTTTACTTAAGGAATTAGCTTGCATTTCTATTTAGAAATAAATGTTTTATGATTAGAACTTATCTAATAAATATAATTACAGCAGTAGTAACAAACTTATTTTTTCTCTCTAGGGAACTTGTAGATTCTATCTAAACCTGTTAACTGACAGAACGATTCATATGTTAATCTGAGCGGCAGCTGCACTTTATCTTTCCCTATAGGTCATCAGTTACTCTGGCAAAGACCCGCCCATCAGTAAGGCAGAGCGTAGATCCAGCAATTCATGGCCTCAAAATAGTAGAGTCAGTGTATTACTGGCTGTAGTCTTTATTTAAAGTGTTTAAAGTGTAGACCACATGCTCCACATTGGGAACGCCGCTATATGTTCATCCATTGCAAAGTGGAAAAAAAACATTCACCTATTTTGTTTGCCTAGAATAGTAACTGTAAAGACAGACTGTTTCTTGTCCCCGGACCAGAGGGTTAGCACAGCAGTACCCACATTGTGGATTGCAACCTCACCTTGCGTTGTCCCTTAGATGTACTATCTTGTCTTGTAATTCAAAGGACAAGACAGAAATTGGTACGGAAGAAAAAGTGTTTGTTATGGCATCCAGGTTTCTAGTTGTCCTACAAATATACATTTTGTCTAATTGTAGGAATACCTGTCCTTTTGAAGTCAATCACAGAGAATGCCATCCCGCCAACAAACTGAACTTTACATAGTAAACCAAAAACCACAATTATTAAAGTTTGTACTGTAGTTTAATAGAAAACTTGGCAACAGTGCTTCTTAAAACAGAGAGACACAGCAAAGGCCTGCCCTTCAAAATAAGAAGGACAATAAGAACCAATGTGGTTCAGAAACAAGAAATCAAACAGTTTTATGTATTTAGATTAATGTACAGTTACTAATAAAACAAACAATAACAATATTATTATTAATAATAATAACTGTTGTTCAACTGGAACACTGAGACATCAACGGCGCCTTGGTCTACGGTTCAGCTGCCTTAGAATGCCTTGCACTTGTTCTTCGAGGGCTGCAACTGAAGCATAAAGGGAGAGGTTGTGTCAGGAAAACAGTACCAATAAAAGAACCAAGTTATTGCTTCTCCCTTTCCAAGTGCTACGGTGTTGCTTAGTACGATGCTATTTTTTACTGGGAACCAATCAACGACACATTGAATGGTTCAGTGGCTCAATGAATATGATCCCTGTCAAGTTTGGTAGGTGTACAATGTAACTATAACGTAAACGTAATTCATAAAATATTGGCATAAGAATTTGGCTGCTTACCCCCCCCCACACCCATAAAAGTTCCATATGCAGCAATGACATGCAGCTCATGCAATACCTCTCTGAGAAAGCTCCTGAACGAGCGCAATAACCTCCTCCAGTTCATTTCTTGTTACTGGCATTTCCATGACGTCCCTGCCTGGTGCTATTTCTGCAACGGAACGTTGATTACAACTCACTTTTATGTAACACAGATTCAAATCACAAACCCTCCTACTGGTACAAGAATTAATTCTGATAATGTTACATTATTTAAGCTCCAAATTGTGAATCTCAGGGTCAACGTATGAATTGAATGTCATATTGAATTCTCAATATGAGAAGGCATTATTATCTATCTTCTGATAAAAGCATTCTCTTAGGCAACCTCACCTTCCTGTTCCTCCTCTTCTCCATCTTCCCTCTGGCCTTGATTCCTAGGAGCAGCGTTGAGCCCTGGCTCTAGTCGTATTCTGGCCATCTGGCGCAGTCCAACGTTTTGAGCGGGCCCAGCCCCTGAAATAGTTGTACAATTAACAGGCTTTCAGCAGTGATATCTCTGAAGGCTTCTCTCCCTATCTGTATTCTGTCACGTTTAACATACCACACAGGTAAATGTATGCTACTATCTGCTTTTTCAAATAAACATCAGATTAAAAAAAAGGGGAACTTTACTAATGAGAAGGAGTTAAAACTTGATATTTAAGGAAAATTTCCATTTTAGGTGGGTAATCCGGAAAACGAGGGAAGAATAAAAATATGTGATGAAGTTCAATGTCCATGGAGTTTTCTGGGCAGGAGTACTGTAGTGGCTTGCCAGTTCCTACTCCATGCGACCACAGCACCTGCTATTACCTGGTCGTCGCCCATCCAAGTGCAAACCAGGCCCGACCCTTATTAGCTTCCGAAAGCAAGCGAGATCGGATGTGCTTAGGGCTGGCCATTACAGAGATCTTTCTCCAATCTAAAAACCTTTTGCTTCATGTAAGAAAATTGGTAACTTTCACTCCATTCCTAGCCAGCAAATATGAAGTCCCCGCCATGGGCACACCCAAGCACCAAGCCAACTTGAGCATGCACCCCCAAGAATGATGATGGCAATCTCATATTGGCAAGCCAGGAAGGAAATCAAATTTATGAATTTTTATTTGAATTTTCTTAACAAGATTTCAGGTCATTATTCTTGTGAATGGCCTTGTGCATTTAAAACTCTCACTAATAAACTCTAAAGCCTCATGGACTCCCAAGTAGAGTGTGTGATATAACCCTCCCAATGCTGTTACTCTATTTGATTTCCATTTCATTCAGTAGAGATGGGTGTACATTACATTAACATTCAAAACAATCAACAGGCAATGTTGCCTAATGACGGTGGAAGTTTCATTTTATTTTTGAACGGTAATGCACAGAAAGGAATAAAAAGCAAAATTCCATGACAATGTATTTTCAAGCATTCCTATTTTTGTGAAAGTTAACAGTTGCATAAGCCTCTAAAGGTCATGCATAACCTTTAGTTATAATTTGCAACCGATAAATATTCCCAGAAACCAAAATAGTGTTCCCTTTTGGAAGTTGCATTAAATAGTATGCCAGACAGATTATTTTTAGAGGCGATATGTTACCAAAACTTATTTATTTTAAAAAGTAATCCCTAAACAACCATGGAAGATTAAGTTCTGATTCTATTACATTATCTCCTAAAATGATACGTTTACACATAGGAAAGCAAATACAAAAAGACTTTTTTTATTGCAACAGCTATTTGCACCGATAGTTGACCAGGCTTAGCTTGCAGTGCACCTGGAGCCATTGTTATGTTCAGCATTTCAGGATTTGCATTTAAAATCATGGAGAAGGGGGGGAGGGGGGAGTACGCTGTGGAGACTCAGCAGTTTGCAAATCAGGTCATTGAAATGTAAAAGTTACCTGCAGGAAAGGCATGCCCAGGGTGAGGTTGGTT
>JAHTLZ010000668.1:0-19430 GCA_023846285.1 Phrynocephalus versicolor | reverse complement strand
CAGTACATAAGCAGAACCCTTTGCTTTGCTTTGCTTTGCTTTGCTTTGCTTTCTCACACAAATTCATTCCCTGTTTGGAAGTGTATACATGTATACTGTGTTGTGCATATCCCTACAAACTGATTTCTTGCCAAAAGGCCAAGATCAAGTCACACACCTACCCGCACTAGAAGAATACTGTATCAAGAGCAGAAATTCCCAGTCTTCTAATATAACAACACAATGACAACCACCGCCACCAGATAATAGATGGCATTCGTACAGGATTTTCCTCTTTGCTGGTAAGATGGCAGGCTAGTGACGCTTCAGCTCAGCAAAAGCTTGATTGCATAGAGGGGAAAAGAACTGTATACCAGGCAGGACAGAGAAAAAGACTTCTTCTGAACCAAGGTCATAGCACAACACAAGGTTGTATTAATTCAAAATGGTTGTCTTTTGTTAGATCAAAACAAAAATGGCAGGGGGCATTTTAACTGCTTCCTTCTCCCTCAGAGCTGGAGGGGGGCCCATCCTAGAAGGGACCAATAATTTGTGGATTGGGTAGTCCCCCCCCCCTTTCATCCTCCCAGTGAGAACAAATAAGTGTTCTCTTATTTCTCCTCAGCTCCCTGTTCTCATTTCTATCCACCCAATTCCCTTTTCCTCGCCCACTCCAATGGAGTCACTGAGAGAGTGGAGCACCGACATATGGACTCCTGAGTCTTCCTGTTATACAAGCCTTAGCGCCAGCAGTGGACAAGCCCACAAGAAAAAAACATAGAATTTTTAAAAGGGGGGGTTAGGTTGGGCCATGTGACCCCCCCCCAAAAAAAAACAACCCAAATGCAAAACAAGGCTAGGTGGTCACTAATAAAACAACGAAATGCAAGCTGAGCTTTCAATGGCAAGCCATCTTTATCAAAGCACTGTACCAAAAAGCACATTCCTGGCAAAAGATATACAGGGGTACCTTGTATAAAGGAATTAATTTGTTCCAGACGATATTATGTTAAGCAAAATTTCCTTTAAACATATTTCCCATAGGAATGCATTGAAAACAGTAATCCCTAATCATGACCATTTTTATGTTGTACAGATATGACCCCATAGGTGATCTGTTAAGCAAATTTCCCCTATCTCTGGAATTTTTTATGTTGTACAGATTTTATGTTATACAAACCGTTTGTTATATGAGGGTCCACTGTAGTTTGCCAGGCATTGAGATTCTTCATGACCAGATGATATCAGCCAGGCGCTCTTCTGATGGGACAGGAAGTTAGGCTGGCGTTAAAACTGCATCAAAGTCCAGGATCTGGTCTTAAACCCAGCTCTCCAAACAAAGCGGCATAGCCCATGCCCCCCCAGCCCCCCTTCTTCCATTCATTGGGCTCTCTCGAGACCATGGTCCCTGTGGCCGGAGGGAGTATGTGGGAGGTAGACGCAAAAAAAAAAACAACCAAACAAAAAACATGTATTCCATTTGTGTAGGGATGTTCTCCTGAGAGATATTAGGTATTAATAAGCACATCCAGCAAGCTTCCTGCGGGGCATTCTGAGGGGCGATATTTCACTCTTTCTCCTGCACGGGAAAGCCCTGGGAGAGGGGAAATGGAGTCCCTAAGACTAACACACAGGAAGCGGATGGCTGACTATCTTGTCCTTCCATCGGGGCCAGAGCATGCCCAGAGGAAAAGGCAAGGACATCCCTTTGTGCCCCACTCAGGCACGAGAGGGCAGGTCAGGAAAGCAAGCTGCTGGGGTAGCTATCATTTCCATCCCTCGCTAGGTGACATGTCCACGTCACAGAATCATAGAATCATAGAATCATAGAATTCTATGTCACTGGCTTGATGGACTCCCCGGGAGTCCATCAAGCCAATGACAGGCTGACACCTAGGACACCACACAATATCTGTAACTCCGCCTCTTACAGCTAATAAAGGTGTGCCTTGCAGCCTGCTCAGAGAAGAGCATGGCGGCCTGACACTTGAACCCAACCACCGTGTCCGTGTAGGTTATTTCCCTACACATTTGGAAGTTGGGCAAAATTTAGTAAAACTCACTTGGTGTCGTCAAATGGGCCCAGATTAAAAAGAAGCAGTTTTACCTAGTGGTTGCAGTCAAAGCCTCTGGTGTTAACAATATACCTCCTCCTTCTTGGTACATGGGGGAGGGCGGCTCTGTCAAGATATGTAAAAGTTGATAAAACATATGTTATGTATATTTAACAGAATGTGTAAAGAGAATTGTAAAATGGAGGCAGTTAGATTCTGCAGTGTCATGATGTTAATCCACAAGTGTTAGAGATAAGTAATCACAGGCATGATAAGTGATGAAGTGCAGGTGGAATTGATTATAACATCATGATTTGTAATGGTTAGATCAGATTGCATCAGATTGTTAATTAGTGATTGCATCAGATCTTATGAGTGCTGAATAGTATAAAAAGCACTAGCTTGCCATTTGTTATTGGGGACTGTTATGGTGAGAACAGTTTACCCCACACTCTGTCTGTTTGCTATATTGTATATAATGCTTGGTTGTTATGCTGTGTATATTTTGCTGTATATATGAATATATGAGTTTTTACTCTATTCATTGTCATTGTCTTTCTGTTAGCCTAACTCTGCAACCCTTTATATCAATACTGACATTTTATCTACGTTACTGCTGCACTGCTCTGTGGCAAACACATTTAATTTATATATTATATGTAACTGCCAATCCATCTAGTAGTCTGTTGACAGGCTCTTTTCTTGGTATCTTCATCAATCGATAGAAGTAAAAGGGGGTGGGGTTTGAGCCATGTCACAAGAAAGAAAGAAAGAAAGAAAGAAAGAAAGAAAGAAAGAAAGATGCAAAACTAGCCTAGGTGATACCTTTATAAGTCACGCCTTGGAGGAGAAACGAAGAAGAGACAGTAGACCACAAAAGGAGTGGTGGTGAAACATAAAAAACATACTGTATGGCAGTTTTTATTTAATACAAAGAAACAATCACAGGCACAAACTAAGCCTGTGTTTTGTGAAAGCGAGGCAGACCGCTCCCGCCGTTCACGAGCACAGTCACAGGAATGGGGGGGGGGGTGTTCCTGTCACAAGCAACACCCCCCATCCCCTATTCTGGAACGTTCCAGGCCGGTCTCTACACAAGTGCAAGATCCATTCGGGCAAGTCATGCCCGCCACACGAGATTCTCTTTCATTCGGCTGAATCCTTCCGGGCCACTCCCGGAACGTAGAGGTAGCCCGTCCTGCCCCCAAGGGATCCTGGCCAAAAGGGCTCTTGACGTGAGGGGACTTTTTGTCCCTGAGGAGTCCAAACCCTGAGAACACGGTTTACTGTGGGTTTCGGGCCCCGCTGGCTGTTCCTGCATCCTTTGCATCCTGTGACTCCTCCACCTGCTGGCACCTAACTTGGGACTGTGTCCGGCTTCGCCTCCTTAACGATCCCTGTCACTCAAGTGTCCAAGGCCAGATGGTCTCACCCTGGACTGGTATGTTGACTTTCACTTTGGATCTCCTGTACCTTGACCAGCACTACTCACTGATAGGACTCTTGCCGGTCTTGATCGTGACATGATTTCTCTTAACCCGGCCCCAAGAATCCCACTCACCTGGTTCATCAACGACACGTTACCGGGGTGGATTTTTTTTTTTAAAAAAAGTGTGGTGTGGTTTCTTAAATCAAATGAAATCACAATTGTAATTTTTTTTTAAAAAATGATTTTAAAAAATAAATTTTAATTTCAAAAAATAATTAATTTCAATTGATTCATCGAAACAAAATCCCGATTTTTTAAAACTCAAATCGCAACCTCGATCCATTTGATTTAAAGTGAACCCGCCCGGGGTTGGAGGCCTGCCCCTGGGGCAACCCTGTTGACAAACAAGACCTTTCACAAAGCGCCATCTGCGGGAGAGAACGTTCCTGTGGAATGAACACCCTAAAGATGTACCCTCCACCTTCCCACGCTTCCCGGTGCCTCAGATCAGGCACACCCCTACTGAAGCCTGGCTCACGCCCGGAGCGTGGCCACCAACGTGGGGCCTCTCCTGCACGTGGACTGTCTTATGCCGGTCGAGAGATGCTTTCCGTGTGTAGCTTTTCCCGCACTCGGAGCACCGGTGGGGTTTTTCGCCGGTGTGGGTCCTCCAGTGCCGAATCAGGTTCGATTTCCAGCTGAATTGTACCCCGCAAGCACGGCACCGGCAGGCTTGCTCTCCGGCCAGGGCCTTCTGGTCTAGGAGGGCAGAAGACCTCTGCCCGAGGCAACTCTCGCAATCCAAAGGGCACCGGTGCGGGTGCTCGCCCTGGTGGTTCTTCTGGTGGGTCAGGAGGTCGAACAGGTGAGAGTAGCGCTTCTCGCAATCTGAACACTGGTAGACCTTCTCCCGGATGTGGGCTCTCTCGTGGGCAACCAGGTCTGTGCTCTCCTCGAAACACGACTGGCAATACGAGCACGAGTACGTTTTGAGTCCTTCTATGGGCATCGTTTCGTCCTCAGTCCTGTGGGGGCTCAGAGGGAGGCTTCTCCCCGCAAGCTCCGGATCCATCTTTCTTCTCTCGTTGCCGGTGAACTCGCCAAAGAAGGCCCACCGGGCTCCGTCCCCAACGCCCTCCTCACAAAACAATGCTCTCTCCGCCAGGATTCCCGTCTCCAGCTGAAACCTGCACGTCTCCTCCGCTTTGGGGCTCCGAATACATTTTCCTTTCGCTCTTCTTGGAGGGTTCCTGATAGGATTTCTTTTCTCTGTTTGTCCCTGCCAAAAGGTCTCCTGGGACTCAAGCGACTGGTTGCCACTTCCCAGCACTAAGAAGGAAGAAATGGCATTGATTTACTCAAAACCTGCAAAAGTACCCTTTTAAAGATAACAAACCCCATAATCCCCCAAGGACCAAAGCACCCAGACAATTACTAGGAGCTGGTGGTCCAAATACAGTGGAACCCCAATTTATGAGATTAATCCGTTCCGCGCGCACGCTCATGAATTGGTTAGCTCGTAAGTCGGGGAGCAGTTTCCCATAGAAAGGCATTGAAAAATCAATTACAGTGGACCCTTGTATAACAGTTTGTATAACATAAAATTTGTACAACATAAAATATTCTGGAGATAGGGGAAATTTGCTTAACAGAATTGCCTATGGGACAAATCCATACAACATAAAAATGGGATTACAGGTACTCCATTTTCAATGCATTCCGATGGGAAATTTGTATAAAGGAAAATTTGCTTAACATAATTTCATTTGGAACAAATTAATTCCTTTATACAAGGTACCACTGTAATCCATTCAAAAGGGTAATGGATTTCCTATGGGGAGACATTTTAAACAACCTGTGGCTTCCCCCCAAAATTGGGTGGGTTGGGGGGAAGCCACGGGTTGTTTAAAAAGGTCTTCGAACAACCGAGACAAGCGGCGGTGGCTGCAACCACTGCTTGTCTTGGTTGCTCGAAGACATTTTAAAAATGGTAGGGTTCCTTGGTAAGTCGAAGGAACACTATCTTATGCTTGCAAGGCAGCAGTTCAAACCGCCAACAGATTTCCACTTGTAAGTCAGTTTATTCGTAAGTTGGGTGCATGGTAAGTTGGGGTACCACTGTACACCAGAGATGGCAGGGACTCAATGTAGGGTCTTCCACACCTACTGCATGTGCTTGACCCCAAAAGCCAATTTCTCCTGGAGACCACTTTTTCAGGTTATTCGGATTTGCTTGAAGCATGGCCCTAAATAACCAGAGCGAGAGAGGGAGACCCGTTCCTGTTATGTCAGATTAGACAAGATATTGCTTGGTCAGGCTCTTGAACTGCTTCCCCACTGGAGGCCCAGTTCCTCTCCTCTGAGTAGACCAGGGCTCTGAGGGGCACCGCAAAATGGCCAACCAAGCATGCGCCTAGAATGGATATATGGGGACCATGTTACACAGGGCACAGTAGACCATGGTATCAGTTAGGGAGCGGTTCCAGGCCTTTCTGTGGATAACGAAAACCATGGATAAAAGAGAACACCAAAGTCACCCCAGAAATTGTTGTTTTGTTACAGTAGCTTCCTTTATGGTCACTCTTTTACGACAGTAGCTTGCTTTACAGCTGCTGCTTATAACAGTAGCTTGCTTTGTGGCTGCTGAATTATTTTTTTAATTTTTTTCCTCAGCCAACCAATGATAACTGAATCGGTGGATAATGCATTGGTGGATACAAGGGTCCTACTACATTCACTTTCTGAGGTAGAAAGTACTGAGTCACACCTCCTCTCCTTGGCCACCAGGTGAGATCTGAGGTCCCCTCTGAAGAGGCCTGGAAGGCCGTTGCCTGGTACGACAGGAAGGGCTGAGGGGGGGCCTGTTCTGAGAGAAGGGACGCCGCCATCTTCAGGAAGGACAGGAACTGATCCTCCCAGCCATCCTGTAAGCAGCCAGTGGAATTAGGCTCAACCTCTTGCTGTGCCACCTCAGCTGGAGTCTCTCTGTCAGGGCCAGGCTGGACAAGAGGGCCATTCGGTCTGTCCGCCTCTGTTCTCTGCCAGGCTTTGTGAGGTGCTGCTGAGGTCAGCTCCTCCATATTCATCCCTGGCGCCACCTCCAGAACTGAAAAGAAAGACAACGCTGGTGGGACTCTTGTTTGCTTTCACCTCAACGTTTTCCTTCGATTCTGCTCTGACAACAATTTATCTATTTATTTAATTTATACACGGCAACCGTCTAGCAGAAAGCTACTCTGGGTGGTTTACAAACATAAACAAAATACAACAAAACTCATTAAACCACTTAAAATAGTAAATAAACAAACTAGTCAATCAAAACCAATGATAACAGCAACAGCAACAACAACAACAAAAGGACAAGTAAACACAAATAAATCAAAACTATTCAGGAGTTGAAAATAAAATACAAAAAACTTGGTAAATAATTATCACAAGGCAGAAAGGAAGAGTAGCCTTATGATAATCCTGCCCCAAACTACAATTTAAACATTAGAAAGAACTTCATCAAGGTTAGAGCTGTCCGGCAATGGAATCTGCTGCCACAAAGGAGGGCGGTGGTGTCTCCTTCTTTGGAGGTTTTTAAACAGAGGCTGGTTCTTATGTTAAGAGGAGCTCAAGGATAAAATGTTCTGGTTTGATGGGAAACGATGGGAATTTCAGTCAACGTCCTCTGGAGGGCCAACCACCCACTCCCCACCTCTGCTTTTCCCCAAATTAGCCCACAGGAGAAGGAGGATCTACTTACCAAGAGAGAGAAACATCCTATAATTCTCCATCATGACATCGTGGTAGAGGACTTTCTGCCCTGGATCCAACAGGGCGCACTCCTCCTCCGTGAAATACACCGCCACATCTTCAAAGGTCACAAGGGCCTGTTAAAGGGGAAGCACCGCCATTTCTTCAGAAGGACCTTCCCGAGTCTGAAGCTTTCCCAAAGGAGTGTTGACTACAAACCCCACCATCCTCAGTTAGGCATCTGAGAGTGGGATTTGTCTACCTGAGGCAGGGTGGGTTCGATTTCAATCGTGATTTCATTTTTTAAAGAGTTTTTAAAGATTTCATTTTTAATGAGTTTTTCCCCCCAAAGTTTAAGCTCTCATCTATATCACTGGTGGCAAACCTTTGGTGCTCCAGATGTTTTGGACCACAACTCCCAGAATTCCAAACCTAGATTGCCAGTGACAAAGGACTGTGGGAGTTGCGGTCCAAAACATCTGGAGTGCCAAAGGTTTGCCACCACTGATCTATATTGATGTGATTTTTTTAAAAAAAAACATTTTTTTAATAATCCACCCTGGGTAGGAAGGGCCAGGCTGCGAAAGGAGAGATAAGCTCCCCAAAAAAGGACTACAGACAACCAAGAAAAAAAATCTCCACCTTATAAGACATTGTTGTCAACTAATCTATGCCAAGTTCTTAGTCTCTATTTTCTAAGATAAAGGTAAAGGTTCCCCCTGCACATGCGTGCTAGTCATGTCCGACTCTAGGGGCATTGCTCATCTCCGTATTCAAGCGCAAAGAGACAGTGTTGTGCAAGTCCATGGCCACGTGGGAAACACTGCAAGGAAACACTGTTTTCACCTTCCCGCTTTTTACGGCGGTACCTATTTATTTATTTATTTATTTATTTAGCTTGTATGCCGCCTATGACCCAAAGGTCTCTGGGCGGCTCACAATCAAAGTAAACAATTTAGACAATTAAAACATCAATTTTATCTACTTGCATTTACATGCTTTCGAACTGCTAGGTTATTTTCTAAACCTGGCTGCTAATAAAGGACGAATTCTGAAGATACCTTGGACAGCCAGAGTCACTAACGTGGCTGTATTACAGCACAAGAATAAAATGTTGAAAATCCTCAATACAGTACTGTTAAAAAGAAGAAATCTGCAGTATTTTGGACATATAATGCGTGATGAGAAATAGCATCTGCTGCAAGTTATCCTTCAAGGAAAATAGATGGGAAACGTGGTCCGTGGCGTAAAAGAACATTCTGGCTTAAGAATGGTCCACAGTGAGCACAGCTGCTCTGTTTAGAATAGCTTTAGATAGAAACCAGCTCAGGCTACTGATTGCCAATGTTCTACGAGGACATGGCACTTGAAAAAGACAAAAGGACACAATGACAGTTAAAAGGTTTAACAGTAATTTCCCCATTCATAGAATCATAGAATCATACTGGCCTAACAGAACCGTAACAAAATAATAAAAGTGCCAAACGAACACAGATTTTGGAATTTTTCCTGTGATGAACATAGCAAGATTCTTTTTTAAAAAGATTAAATATTTTTAACATTTAAAATATTTTATAGGTACTGTTTGATAGTTGTAAGCATTGTCTTTTGATGATGTTGACCCCCTTTCTCAGGAGAAAGGTAAGGTAAAAATAAATAATTATTCATTTTATATAATTTTATATATATATATAATTAAATAAATTATTATCTTTCCTTTTTGGCATGCAAAGAGGACACCCAATTACCACTGTAGCCTACTGTGCTGTCTGTTAAACGTCATATTTTCCAAAATTACTAAACATTAATTCTATGAATATGAATGATAACAATGAAAACAACACCTGATCTGGCTTCATTGCAGTTTCTTGCTTGTCGCTACATAAATGGTTAGATTCCATGCATATCAGGGGCATCATCCTAAGTGGGAGAGAAATATGTATAAAATATGTTGTTTCCATGTAGCCACAGTTAGCATATGCATATACAGCAAATGATAAAATGCAATAAAACCTATCAACGTAAACATTAACATTAAAATGCACATCACGTACGTTGCGAAATACAGTATTTTCCCATGCATTTTTATTTATGTATTTATTTATTCAACTTTTATGCCACCCATCTAGCCTGAAGGTTTACAACATGGAATTACAATATAACAAATTAAATAACCAAAAATCCAAACAACATAATATAAACAAAATATAACTACATAAAAAACAATAAGCTAAAATAAAACCAAAATGAGAGTTAAAATGACCAGGTGATTGATTAAACAAGAAACAGGAAAAAAGGAGATAAGCAGCAAAAATAAGAATAGCATCTTACTAGACGTTTGAGAAACCAGGAAAGGCCATTTGAAAAGCCAGGTTTTCAATAGTTTTAGCATGGATAAGACTGTGTTTTTGACTAAAATTGTTAAACTAAAAATTGATGGTAGTCTTATGAAAGTAATTTGAAGTGAGAATGGTGTGGCTGAAAAACTATAATTTTGGATTGGAAAACTGGGGGGGGCATCATAGACAGAAAATTATGGTAGTATTTCGAGCCTCCCAAGGCCCTGGTAAAACATCTCCTGAATCCCAACCGAGATGTCCTACTTCGCAGGCACTCAGAAAGAGAATTCCAGAGCATGGGAGTGATAACACAGAAGGATATTTTCTGAATGCACTCAAGACGAACAGCATTCACAGTCGGCACATTTAAATGAGAACTTAATTGGCATGGGTTGGTCCCGTATGGGTGATCCAGTACGCGGGGGCCAAGGCCATGTAGGACTTTAAAAGCAATACAGGATAACCAAAACAGCTTGGACTGTGCCTGGAAAACCACTGGCAAGCAATGCGGCCAGGGCAAAACAGATTGCGTGCATGAACGCAAAGGGAAGCACCCGTTAACAGCCTAACACTGTGCCTCTGCAGACTACACATCTAGAATCTGAGTGAAAATGAAGATAACGGATCAGTGTGGTCTAACTGGAGTGAATTATCTTATTTTCCTTTTCTAAGGCAGACAAACCATCCGGGATGCTGGAAAGATGAACATGGAGCACGCATGTTGCAGGGAGGGCAAGGGTCTGTGTGTGAAGACAGAAATAGTGAACTAACAAGAACTTTTAAAAAAAACACAGATTCTTAAATCTTATGCCATTTATGGCCACAAGTCATTCAAAATAAACTCAAGTTCATAGAGTCATGGAGTTAGAAGGGGCTTATAAGGCTATTGAACTCAATTCCACGCTCAGTGCAGGAATCCAAGTTGTCCAAACCTCTCTTGAACACCTCCAATGTTGGACTACTCACCACCTCTTGAAGTTATTTATTCCATTCTTGTACTGCTCTAACAGTTAAGAAGTTGCTCCTGATATTCAGTGGTAAGCTGTTGTTAACCATTATTTTATGTCAGCCTGAGTGAATGCAACTGTTTCATCTTGCCATGGTCTTTGACTGGTCCAATAAATATATATTATTATTATCCGGAAGTTGAATTGTGACAACTGGACTTCTTTTCTTTTGAGACGGAAACACTTCACTACTCATCGAAGCAGCTTCGTCAGTATGACGGCACTACTTGGATGAGTAGTGAAACGCTTCAATCTTCAGTCTCTCTCCCAGAGACCTTTGGATAGGAGCCTCGTGGTGCAGTGGTTAAATGCCTGTACTGCAGGTAAAACTGTGCTCACGACCTGGGTTCAATCCCCGGTAGCAGGCTCAAGGTTCACTCAGCCTTCCATCCTTCCGAGGTCGGTAAAATGAGTACCCAGCTTGCTGGGGGGGGGGCAATGTGTACACTGCACACTGTAATTAAAATTGTAAACCGCCCAGAGACCACTTGCAGTGGTATGGGGCGGTATATAAGCAGAACACTTTGCTTTAGTGGGCGGCATATAAATTGTATAAATAAATAAATAAACTCCAGTTGTCACAACTCAACTTCCAGATAACCTCACCTGGATGACTTTGAATCTTCACAGATATATTACAGCTCCTCCTCTGTAGGAAAGCCTTTTGAGTATTTGAAAAGAGCTACCCCGTCTCCCCTCCATCTTATTTTTTCAAAGCTGAACATGCCCAGTTCTCCCATGTCCAGAGGACTACAACGTCTATCATCCCTCATTGCTGACAGTACTAATGACACTAGGGCAGGCATGTCCAAACTTCGCCCCTCCTGATGTTTTGGACCACAACTCCCAGAATTCCAAGACTGTATTTCCAATGGCAAAGGACTGTGGGAGTTGTGGCCCAAAAACATCTGCAGGGCCGAAGTTTGGGCACGCCTGCCCTAGGGATATACCCAATGTGGTGTAGGGGGCAGAGGGGCAGACTAGGACCTGGGAGGTCTGGGTTCAAATCCCTGCTCACCCGCGGAAACTCAGCAAAGAGAGATGGAAGTGGTAGAAGTATTCTTTAAATAGCTCATATATCTTGGGAACCCTCTTGTTCTGAACCCAGCTTGTTCTGAAGCTGCCTAGATGCCCTAAGCACATCCGATCTCGCCTGATTTCGGATGGGAGACCACTAGGGAATATACCAGGTGCTGAATGTGCCTGGAGTAGGAATTGACAAACCACCTCAGTATTCCTGCCAAGAAAGCTCCATTGGACATGGAGTCACGAAGGGTTGGTCACGACTTTAACAACACAACACACACACACACACACACACACACACACACACACACACACACACACACACAAGCTTGTTCTGAATGGACAGTACACAGAACATAAACAAAAGTAAATACACAAGGTTCTCTCTCCCTAACCCCACAATGTTTCCCTCACCACAACCCTGTGAGGTAGGTCCATCTGAGAGGCAGATGCAGGGCTTTATAGAGTCCCCTAATAAATGTTAATGGCTTGATCCCCGGATCTGCTGTTCTAAGATGTACCGTTTCCCCGAAAATAAGACTCCCCAAAAATAAGCCCTAGCAAGATTTCTATGCATTTGTTAAATATAAGCCCTACCCTGATAATAAGACCTAGTGATGGGCGTGGCTATGGTTGTGTGCAGGGCTGACATTCAAGCATATTATACTTAATAAAAGTAAGACATCCCCTGAAAATAAGCCCTAATGTGTTTTCTTGAAAAAAATAAATATAAGACAGTGTCTTATTTTTGGGAAAACACGGTATTATGGCTATGATCTGGACCCCAGACTCCAAAGACTCCAGACCGTCGCTCTAACCACCACTCCAGGCTGCCCTGGTTTATCCAGCACGGCAGTCCTCATATTAGACAGACAGACAGACAGAAACACACGCGCGCGCATGCACACCCACACAAACACCTCTCTCCAAATCGCCTCCAGGCAGCCACGCTCCAGCGTCACCCTCTGACTGCAAAAAGGCGAAACAAATCCTCTCCCTTCTTGTCACTTTGAGCTCCCCGGCGCGCGGAACCAAAGTTCAGCTTCCGCAGACACTCCATTTCAAACTGCGGAAACGGAAGAGGAACATTTTTGAGGAGACACCGTCTTTTTCCGGTGTCGAACGTCCCCAAGCCGGAGGGAACGTTCACCATAGAAGTTACAATGGCTAGAGCGGCACTCAAGCATGATTGGTCGCCCAGACGGTCCAATAGAGATAGGGAGGGGAAGGACACGCATCGTAATCATCACATGAAAACTCATTCTACTTTTTTCTTGATGCCATCAAGTCGCTTCTGACTTATGGGGACCCTCTGAATGAGCGGTCTCCAAAATGTCCTGTCCTTAACTCCTCTGCTCAGCTCTTGCAGACTCAAGCTTGTGGTTTCCTTTAGGGCAGTGGTGGCCAAACTTCGGCCCTCCAGAAGTTTTGGACCACAACTCCCAGAGTTCTTTGTCATTGGCAATAGAGGCTTGGAATTCTGGGAATTGTGGTCCAAAATATCTAGTTTGGCCACTACTGCTTTAGGTAGTCGTTTTAGACTAGAGCCTTGCAAAAAAAAAAAAAAAGGCTGAGGGGGCATATGATAGCTATGTTTAAATATTTGAAAGGATGTCACATTGAAGAAGGGACTGGTTTGTTTTCCATGGCTTCAGAGACAAGGATGGCCTCAAAATACAGGGGAAAAGATTCAATTTAAACATTAGGAAGAATTTCCTGACAGAATTTCTGTTTGTATATTCTTGTTCTTTTTTAGAAGCCGCCCAAAGTAATTGTTTGTCCACTAAATGGACAACATATAAGTTTAAACAAATAAAATTAATTTGCCATAAAATTAGAAATATGAATATGGAACTAAATGCTGAAAACAGTGTTTATTAAAGACTGAAACACTTTTTTCAAAATTGAGTATAGTGCTTCTCAGTTTTCTTTGCAGTTGTATGGTGAAAGATCCTCTTTCCTCTAGCAGGCTTTTAATCTGATTCTTGAAAGAACTGACCTGGAGGTCTGCTGTACTCCAAACGTCATCGGAATCTTAGCTCTATCTGGACTTTTGGTCTTTGGTCCTGCACATTTTCAATACAATTGAAAGAATGCTTAGTCTATCCTGGCATTTCTCTGCTTCTCTTTAAAGATAGGTACGATCATTTCACTGGGATATTTTTGATTTCTTGAACATTTTGATGCTGTTTCCTTCACTCCACCTTCTGATTAAAAGGGATTTTAAAACTGACAGATTGATAGTGGTATTAGACCAAAACAAAACAAAAACCTCCACCAGCAAAACATTGTGATACTTGAAAGGCTAGGGGTTAAAATGGAAATTAAAATGGAAATTAAAATTAAATTAAATTAAAATTAAAATGGAAATCTCCATCAGCTGTATATGAGAAATGTAAAATAGGCTGAGAGGGAGTTTTGCGGCAATTAAACATCTGTTGTGTGTCTTAAGATGAACAAAACCCAGCCCAATCCAAATCAGTTTGCTGAAGAAAATTAACTGTAACATGAACTGACTCTAAATAGGAACTTTGTAGTAGAACTCTGTTCATGACCAGGATTCAATCCCAGTAAGCCGGTTCAAGGTTCACTCAGTCTTCCATGCTTCTGAGGTCAGTAAAATGAGCACCCAGCTTGCTGGGGAAGGGACAATGTGTAGCCTGCATAAATAAATTGTAAATCACCCAGCAGGTGCTTTAAGCATTATGGGGTGATATAAAAGCAGAACAATTTGACTTATTTAAAAAAGGGGGGGTTCCAAAAGGTTGTTTATGTTTTTAAAAACTGCTGCAAAAAGTTCGGATTGAGTTGGATTGGTTTTGTATGCCACACAGACTGTAAAATATAGTTTGAATTCGCCTTTTTATTAGCAGAGTAAATCCTGACATTTGATCATGCACTCACTCTCTTCTGAGTCAAGCATTTGTGTGAGTGGGTTGCATGTTTATCAGTGCACTGCCCACGTGGGGGATTATGTGTGAAAGATTGAATAAGATGTGTGTATATAACACAGAGAGAGCCAATTTAGAGTGGGTGACGGAGACACAGAAAAAACGAATAAAATTAATGAGGGAATGAAAGGACAATAAATTTCACTGCATGGGCAGCATAGGTGAGGGACAATGTATGCAAATAACATGGCATGTAACTGTATTATGTGATTGATTGAGTGAACAAGTGGCAGGAAGTGTGGGGACATGAATGGGTTGACTGGCATGTGTGTGCATGATTTGCTGAGTCAGTAATGAGTCTCAACACCCACACATAGAAATGAATGTGTACACATGAATGAATGGATCATAGAATCAAAGAATCATAGAGTTGGAAGAGACCTCAAGGGCCATCCAGTCCAACCCCCTGCCATGCGGGAACCCCCATCACAGTATTTCCGACAGATGGCCATCTAGCCTCTGCTTAAAAACCTCCAAAGGAGATTCCACCCCCCCTCCGTGGCAGCATATTCCACTGCCGAACAGCTCTAACCATCAGGAAGTTCGTCCTAATGTTTAAATTGAATCTCTTTTCCCGTAGTTTGAGACCATTGCCCCACATCCTAGTCTGAATGAATGAATGAATGAATGAATGAATGAATGAATGAATGAATGAATGGTCTGTGAGTAAATGTTTGTATGTATGCAAGTAAATAAACTGAAATTGTGTCTAAGTGTGGCTGAGTGAATGAGGTTGCAGATGTGTGTTTGTGTATCAATGGCTGGAGAATTCTTTGCTTAGCATACTAAGCAATGGATTTGCTAAGCAAACCATTGCTTAGATACAGAACAATAAAATCAAGAACAGATTAAAAAAACAGTTTAAGAGCCATAACCATCTTACATGCTGTAACCAAATAGTATGACCTTGGGGAGTTTCGTTGGATGCGTATGAATGCTTCTTTTTACCTTTTAAATGTATTCTTTTTCTTTTTTTCAGCACTGGCTATGCTGACCAGGGTTTCTGGGAACTGTAGTCCAAGAACATTTGAGGGACCTGAAGGTTGGCAGCCTGGGAACTACCGGTCTAGGAGATTAAAATGCCCCTGCCAGGTGTGTGAAGATCTCCCACAGAAGATCTTCAGCAAGTCCTTGACTGAATCTGATCTGTATGTCATCCTCCTCCTCTTTCTGGTATAACACAAAACAGAGATGGGCACAGAGGAACTCTCCAGATATTGGTAGCATGCAACTTCGATTAACCATGGGCACCACAGGGCTGGGGAGGGGCTAACGAGAGTTGCAGTCCACCAACACAGAGAACTTTTTATCATGGGGTGGGGGTGGACAGGGTTAAACAACCATCGACCTGCACCTTTTTTTTTTTTTTTTGGAAAATTCCAAATCAGGGGCTTCTGACTGTAATTCCCTGAACAACGCCCCCCCCCCCCAGCAATCTGCAGATGTTGCCAGTCAATCAATGTAACATCCCAATACATAAAACATCAGTGCAGAAAAGATAAAAGAGTTTAATGTAAAATCTACAAGTTAACACATAGGCATAAATTAAAAGATATATATGTATATATATATATATTTATTTAATGCATTTACAACTAGATTCACAAACATTCATGGGAAGGAAACAGTGCACCTCTCTCTGGGCCTTTCCATGTGGACAGTGGACATGCATAAACGCCGAGGGCTACACAGAGGCATAAAAAAGTGGAATTAATGGATACTTGAAGAGGTTGGTGGGGCCACTGTGAGATACAGGAACCTAGACTAGATGGGCCTTTGGCCTGATCCAGCAGGGCTCTTCTTATGTTCTTACATTGCAGAAAGGCTGGAGGAAGGAAGATAGTATCATTTCAGAAGGGAAACTGTGGCACAATTCTACCCAGATGCCAGAATGGATTCCAAGACACCCATACCACCCAACAGAGATGTCCCTTCCCTCCACTAGCCAAGTGCTGGCCATTTCTTGTACTGTATAGACACATCAGAGCAAATACTGCATTTCCTACTCTTGCAAGGAGGCAAGTCTCCACGCCCGTCTCAGGATCAGGATCAGACGTGGGCTCAAGTATTTCCTCATCCGTTGAAGGAAGGCCTAAAAACTCCAATGCCATGAAGCAGCCTCTGCACCATTCACACACGAAGGGTGGGGAGGAGAGGACTCCATTTGTTGTCACTAGTTGATGGGGTTAAAAATTGGAAGCTTGTGTAAGCGAGCGGGGGCCACCTCCCAGAATCTTCCAGGAAGCAAGGCCACTCCAGTGACCGGTTTGCAAGGTGGAATTCTGGGAAATCAGTTTTTTTTAAAAAAAAGATGACAGGCCTATAACTGGGCTACAGCTAGTTGGAAGGCTAGAACAGTGATGGTGAACCTTTTAGAGACCAAGTGCCCAAACTGTGATTCAAAACCCCCTAATTTTTCACAAAGTGGCAATACAGCAATTTAACCTGAATACAGGTGGCTATGAAGGGGTGATGTCAGGTGCTCACACAAAGGGCTCAGAGAGCCACCTTTGGCACCTGTGCCCTAGGTTCGCTAGAATAATACTACAATCACCAAATGAATATATTAAAAGCAAAGTGTTTTAATTACAGTATGAAGGCTACACATTGCGCCCCCCCCCCGCCAGCAAGCTGGGTACTCATTTTACTGACCTCGGAAGGATGGAAGGCTGAGTCAACCATGAGCCACCTGGGATTGAACCCCAGGTCGTGAGCAGTTTTAGTTGCAGTGCAGCTGTTTAACCACTGCGCCACGAGAGGAAAGAAATTAAGCAGTGGGCCCTCTAATATGGATTTGGACTAAAGAGAGAGAGTTTGCAGGGTCTATGATGGCCAATTACTATAACAAGCTCAAGACATTTTGCTGTCTGGGTCAAAGCACACCCTAGCACATCCTTTCAACGTATATACAGAGCATGTACCTCTCACCTCAAACACAACAATGGGGCAGCATTCTGCATAGCTCTGGAATGCACCAAGCTTAGTTCACTGTGGGGCACACAGAGATTGCTGTCACCAGGACCTTGATGGCATTCTGCTCTCTCTGCACCTCTATATGTCATCTGTGGGGCCACCAAGTTCTGCCTAATGATAGGGCCGGGCCAGCACAGAGGGGGGAGTGTAACCCACCTACAAACGTTACCTGTGTGGTGTATGTGTGTGTAATTAGCTATCATCTGCACTGCCACTGAATCCTGTGGTGTGTTGATTTTTGCCCGCAAGAAGAGACAGGGAAACCTATATGTGTCTCTCAAGTGTGAGAAACACTAAGGCAGACTACCATTTATATTTTGCTTGCCAAATATCCTTCAGCCCAGTAGCATCAGATGCCCAAAGAAAATACAAGATGGGACACCTGCACCCCTGTCTCCATAAACATCCCAACCAGACTGGTTTCGACTTGGCTGCCAAAATAGAAGGCAAGAGGAACTAAAGGATGAAGGACTCAAGAAACACATCTGTCCCTGTTGAATGGCTGGGTTGTGTCATAAAATGTTATCCGACCCAACTCTGCCTGAGCCAGTTGTCCTGAGAGTGTTACTTATACAGTAACAGGCATTCGCTGACTGTTGGTGGGTTTCAGCTCTTTTCACTCCTTGCGCAGATCCCAGCAGGTTTTTCCAAGGTTTGCGCTATTTCTCCTGCTAATGTACAAGAAAGGAAGGTACCACAGTGCTTCTTGGGAGTTGTAGTCCGGCTGTCTTTGAGGCTCTACAGAAGGTGCCTCAGAAAGAACTACAACATCCAGAAAGCAACACAGGCGCTTTCTTTGTACTGTACATTCACAACTGGCGTCAGGGCCTGAGGTAAGCCGGGCCACCTCTGAGGTAGGCCCTGATCCAGGTGAGCGAAAGACAGGTGGCCTCTCGCTGTGGATCTATGGGCCGAAACTGACAGAATTGTGCCCAGGAAATTCTTGGAGCATTCTGGGAGTAAAAAAAAAAAAAACCACAACAAAAAGAAAGAAAACAAACAAACACCCAAATGACACTTCCCTAATCCTAGCCTGCCTAATCTGAGTAGCAAATGGGGTTGAGTCCAACTGCCATTTCACTTTCTCACAATGCTCCTTCCACCTTCGCACTACAGCACTGTGGGATATTAAAATGGTGCCTCGTTCATGCCTCAAGGGCCAGTGAGTGATTGTGTTGCCTGACACCTCTTCTAAGGAAGCCCACGAGGGCACACTGCTGCCATTTTGCCTCCAGGTCTTGGAGACAGCCTTGCTGATAGCTCCCCCATCTCCTCTCCTACAGAGGCACAGTGTTTCTACATCTAGGCAGCACCCTCTGTTTCTTTACCCCATGGTGTGTTGGGATCAATAAACTCATTCAGTTTCCCCTGCCTGCTTCCTTCACACAGCCTCTCTTTTCCACCCCACCCACTTCTTGTGAGTACGATGCTACCCTAATATGCAGGCTCCATCAGAACCCCTAGTTAGTCCTTCATGAAGCTGGTCATTTCAAGCGATAACCAAGGCATTTAAATCAACTTGTGGTTATGCACTGTACAAGAACCTGAACAACAGGGTGCCTCGCCTGATTGTAGCACCAAAAATTGTTACCGGGCGACCTAGGTTTTTGGTGCTATCAAGCGCAAGCAAACTACAGGGGTACCTTGTATAAAGGAATTAATTCGTTCCAAATGAAATTATGTTAAGCAAATTTTCCTTTGTACAAATTTCCCATATGAATTCATTGAAAATGGAGTAATCCCTCATCACGACCATTTTTATGTTGTACAGATTTGCCCATAGACGATCCTGTTAAGCAAATTTCCCCTATCTCTGGAATTTTTTACGTTGTAGACTGTATGTTATACAAACCGTTTGTTATCTAAGACACAGAGCTAGTAACTTCTGGAGCCTCGTGGCGCAGTGGTTAAATGCCTGTACTACAGGTAAAACT
>JAHTLZ010000667.1:0-13169 GCA_023846285.1 Phrynocephalus versicolor | reverse complement strand
TTGGAGCCTTCCAATTACAAACTCCACCCATTTTCCCCCAGGAACAATGGCCCACTCTTAGCACTAGCTAGAAAATGTTTCCATTCCTGACCTTCAACCAACGTTGCTGGGTTGAACTGATCAATTTGTAGGTGTTTTGCATGAGCTCTGCAAAATAGCACAGGTAACTGTTCCTGCTAAATAAAAGTATTCATAAACAAATGCATTGTAAAATCTATTAGTATTACTGGCAATAGGACAAATGCATCTTTTTAAAACACAACCCCAGGTACATTATTGCAGTAATTTAACTTACCAATGTAAAAGGCCAGATAAACATACTGCTAGGCACCTGGCAAGTGAACTCTACGTTGACCCTTTATCCTATTGGTTAAAATTAGTTTCATTTTCAAGAGAAATGTGCAGGATCCCTAGGCCAAACCTTATAAAAACCCCTCAAGTTTTCCCTGCCACCCGTGGAGAGTTAGGAGTTACTTAGAGAGCAGTTGTCCTGTAAAAAAATTATTGTTCTTGTCAGAACATTACAAGGCCTTTGCTGTGGAGATGGAGGGAGGGAGGGGCCGGTTCTGGACGGAGGCAGAGGTGTCCAGTCTGCTGGATTTTTTTATTGACAATGAAATGGGCCCAGTTCTGTTTCATCTCCACCCCAGAGGAAACCAGCAGGCTTTCAGACAGGCTGCAAGAGAGCTGGCAAGGCTAAACTATGCCCGGAATGCCACGCAAATTAGATCTAAATTTAAGACTTTAAGACAAAATTTTAATAGGGCATTGTTTCATTTTGGAGAGAATGCTCAAGAGGAACAACAAACAGCTTTTTGGCCTCAATTGTTGGAACTGTGGATTCAAGCTGGAAGGCCTGACCCTCAGCATCTTTTTCCTTTGGGTAAGTAATAAAACCTTTCTTTTAAAAAACAGTACTAATTTTGACTTAAGTATGACAAGTTAAAATACCTAAAACTGTAATCTGAGAAGTACTAAGGGCCAATATAATTTGGTTTACAGTCAAATTTTGATGTAATTATGCTGAAACTCTAGATCAGCATAGAACAAAGCTAGCTAAAGTATTAAAAGATGGTCTGCTCCCAATAAATAGCTGAAGTGCCATTTAAAACCATTTCCTTTAAAACTGGTATCCGCTAGTAAATGTCCAGCATAAAAAATAATGTACACCAAAGCTTTAGAAAAGATATATAGAAATAAAACTTCTGACAAGGACATCTTAGACTTGCAGTGAAAAATAGAAATATAAAACTATTTCCCACTTATGTCTCAATAGGAGCTGGACCAGGAAGGAGGCATGGCAACAGGGGTGGTGCTGTAAGGCCTCCAAGGCAGCCAAACAGAAGGGAAGAATTGGAGCAGCAGGCCAATGACACAGATGAGGACGAGGAACAGGCAATGGCTCATGATTTCCAACCACCAGTGGTGCAAGAGGCTCAAGGGCAAGCAAATCAAGGTGCAGGTCACGAAGAACAGGGATTGGAGAATGTTCCAGGCAACGTTCAGGAACAGCAGGTTGAGGATGAAGGTGTGTAACAGTCATTTGTGGACTTCACAAAGGTGTGTACACATACTAGACCGTTAATTTACAAAAAATAAATATCATTTTCTTCTTTTCAGAACTACAAGAGGATCAACCGCTGGACATTATGCAGCAACCAGTGACCCGCGCAGAACATCAGAACTGGGTTGCTGCTCTTCAAGAGGCAATAGAGAGAATAGCCGCTCTCGAAGAAATCGTGCTTGCAGGAAACAGAGGAGCAGCTCCAGCCAGGAGAAGACGCCGAAGGCGATGAAGCCTTTTTTTGTGGTTATTGGACAATTCAGGGGATGTACACTGGTTCTCCTATGCCAAAATATTCCATTGACTCACGTGTTAAAGGACTGATGTGGTACCCTGCAATGTTCCCTTGGGTTATACTTTTCTGCCTTGATGTTACTGTGTTAGCAATATTTACAAGTTTTATTTATAAATAATCTCCTAAGAAAATATTAGGGCTGAATACTTTTAGTTTTCTGTTGTTCTACTTTGTGCATTTTGAGCAATTTTAATACACAATACGGTAGTAATTTAAGCAATTAAAATGCTGTGCTAGTTATATTTTTTAAAAATGGTTTCTGTAGGTATGAGGCAGAAGAATAGGAAGCCTCACACGTAATTCCTTTAACCTGGAAACAGAAAACCACTGAAAATCCTAGTCTCTTATGCTATACTTTGCATGTATATTGGCATCTGTTGAGCAATCTCATTAGCAATGCACATTATTTCTGCTGATAGCCACTACAGAAAAAGTACTTTATAGCTTTTCTGTGCTACAACTGGTAGAGGGCAGGTCCTTCTCTCATAAATGTTACTTTACAGTACTCTAAATAACAGAACAGTGCACATACCTATACTTTGCCTATTCAGTGGATAGAAATAAAAAAGTTTCTTAAAGAATCGTGTATGTTTCTGTTTCTTATGCAGTCTGGGTTATTTTTTTATGGGTGAGTTGAGGGGGAGAATACCCAGTGATTTAAAATTTCCTTGAAAATCATTCCTTACTGAGGTAGATTAGTGTTTCACTGCAGTTATTGCTTTTAAATGACACTGAGTTTGCTTAAAATGTAAAGCAGTTCATCAGTTTTCCCTTTAAAATTCATGATCTGTGTATTCTGCCCCTACTCCCAACCTTGGCATGTTCATATATTAACTCAAAATAGAATAAGTAATCAACTAGGGTGAGAATATTTTCTTCTTGATACGTCTTCTTTTTGGTGTGGTTAATTTTCTGGGCACAATGCTTTCAGTACCACTTTCCTGCTTTACAATCAAATACGGTGACACAGGGAACTGTGGTTCTACTGCTCCCTGTTTCTGAGTACTAGTCATTGGTCTTTTTTTGTGGCCCTGCAGCATTTTTTCCCCTGGTTTGCTTCCCTGAGCTTTTGCTCCATTTTTTGGTTTACCAAAAGAAACAAGGGAAGCTGAGGACCTAGAGGGCAGGAGTGATACTGAGCATTCAGTATCACTCTCCTGCTCAGAGGCAGTTCCTGAGCCACTGGTCCCCGTTGTATCACCATCAGAATCACTGTCCTCTACATTATCAGTGTTTGGGGAACCATTAGAGAGCAGGATTTCAGTCTGGTTCTTAGTGTGTTGATCATTAAGGAATGATTCTACTTCCATGTTAACTTTTTTTTTTGTCCCTTGAGTTGTTAAAAATTGGGTTAGTTTAGCAAGAGAATCTGAAGCCACCCTTAGATTGTCAATAACCTGTTTCTGGAACATCATATCCTGGTGGTTCCAAGAATTTAGTGTAGATTCTTTTCTATCATCCGAAGCCTTAACCCAGTCCACAAAACCAGTAAGTGTGTTGTCCAGGCGTGCTGCTGCTGTAGATCTCTGCTTCCTTTTCCTTAGTAGCGCAAGCCTGGTTGCTGGATCAAGCGTGGCTTCATAGTTTGTTGTTTCCACTGAGTCTGTATTTAATAAGGACAATTTAAAATTAATTATTAAGCAGTGTAGAAAAGTATCCATTAACAAACTGATTTAATGATAATAAAAAAAAAAACCTATTGTAAATTAGAGATGTTAATAATTCCAGCATTTAAAATCTTTGAATGTAATAGTAGTATTTACAGAGTAAACCCCACGGCTGCTTGCTGCAGTATTCAAATTAATTTAGTTTTAATAGCTCAGTGTTTTATTACTTACAAAATCGTTTAGGTGTGCAAAATCACTCAGTGATAGTAATCTGGTTAATAAAGGTAATTATTTGTAGTTAGGTTTTAATTCTCTAAATCAGAAATGAACATACCTTTTTTACCAAGCCGTTCAGGTAAAATTGTTTGGGGACTCTGGGAAGAAGAACAGCCAGATGTGGACGGTTCACAACCGTCTGTTGATTGGTATTCTGAAATTAAAATAATTTATTTAAAAGGCAGTTTCTTTTTAAATTACATTAATATGGTCTGTAAGGATATGATTTACATGATATTCCTAATAATCCGACTAGTAGACGTTTTGAATACATGGCCTGCCCTGCTAGCATAAGTTTTAAAGTGTTCCTCACCCATTGCTGAGGCTTCCGAAGCCACGTAGCTTTGGTTCATGCCTTCACTCTCATCGAAGAGGGACTGTGATCCGGCATTATCGCTAACTCCAGGCATTGCCTCCGTGGTTGCTGCATGTGAGAAGAGGAACATAAGTTGCTGTTCTTCCCTCGCGTTGCTACACACCATAATGCAAAGAACAGGAAGCAGTCTTTTAGTTTCCGGAGCACATAATTGTTAAGGTTACATGATTGGGTAATTCTGAGGCATGTCCCGCCCCTCCTTATTTTTTGCCCGATTCAAGGAAAGTTTAGAACCGGTACAATTCAAAATGGATTCATAATCTTACAACACAGCAAACTGCATTTATAATAAAGAGAAACATGTATATTTTACTTCCTGCTTTTATCCCGGCCGATTTTCGATGCATCGAATATCTCTGGGAACCGGAAATACAATATATCATAAGCAAATTACAATTCGGATACTTTTAATTACATATGTAATCTCCGTAATAATAACGAAATACCGAAACATCGATGCAGTGTTTCAATGTTTGTTAATCAAAATTCGAAATCAATATATGAGAGGGAAATTAAACGCATCCGTCCATAAATCTGAAAGATTTACAAGTCATCCCGTTCACTAGTTGCTTCGGTTTATCGAAGGACACAACGAGTTCTGAAAACAAATGTCTGTACTTAGGTATATTATTACAAATCGGATACTTTTAATTACATATGTAATCTCCGTTATAATAAAGAAATACCGGTACATCGAAGCAGTGTTTCAATGTTTGTTTATCCAAAAAAGAAATCAATATATAAGAGGGAAAATCAACTCTTCCCTCCACATATTTGAAAGATTTACAAGTCATCCCGTTCCCTCGGTGTTTCGGTTTATCGAAGCACACAACGTGTTCTGAAACCAAATTACTGTACTTGGGTATATTAATAGAGTTACTATTAATAACATAATATTTCTCTGTGAGATACAGTGAACGTGACGTATTTTACAGTATATATTAAATGGTACATAGTCAATGCTTACCAATGCTCCCGCTGGACTCGCTCTCGGTTGTCCGCAATGGGTGAATTGAGGTGTCTGTTCGAAAAATGTTTGCCATTTCTTCGTACCAAATAAATTTTGCACGCCCAGCTCCAGAAGTACTGTTTTGAACTACAGCCTGTTTGTACAGTTTTCGAAGCGATTTGCATTTAGTTCTACATTCCGTTCCAGATCTAAAAAATCCAATCTTTCGTAATTCTTTTGAAATCACCTCATAGATTTCAATATTCCTTTTGAGGGAAGACAAAGCATATTTTATCTCCGCCTCACCCCAAACCTTGATTAAGGCTGCAGTCTCCTCGTTTCCCCAAATAACCCCTCTCTTAATTTTGGATTGAACAGAACTGGCTGTGCAATTCTCTGAATTGTCCTCAGAATCCATCCCTATAGCTGCCTTGTTAAATTATTTTTCTAGGAAAAGCCTTCTGTTTGAAAGGACACCAGCAACTGCACTCAGTTGCCTGAGTGCTAACTTCCTTCCCTTGCACCTTTTGGCTCCCTTTATTAGCATTTCAACAGAAAGGTGATCTCAATTTGGTAAGGGGGATGGGTGATTGATTACAAAGGGGCCCCCTGTCCTGTGTCTCAGCTGGCTAGGATGTGGTGCCGAAATGTTTCATTAACTTTCTTTTTACCTATGCAAAGTACTGCTGACTTAATGGAAGCAAGTTTGTTACTTGCTGGTTTATTTGCCATAGCAAAGCAAGATAATTTTCACATCTTTTCCGTCTTGGTATCATGGTGGTCTAGGAATGAGTACCGAACTAATGTATTAATGCAAAGTATGCGATTGACACTGTGTTCTGTTAACCCAAAGCAATTAGTAGTATTGTGCGTAAAGTGTAAAGAATAATACACTTTAAAACCAAGAAATTCATTGTAATGCATTATAAACTGATTTATTCCTCTGAAGGTAACTGCAATGGATAAAAAATATGCGATTAGTTTCCTTAGGCGGCTAAAGGCAACACAAACAGTTTATTTTTGGCTTTCCTTCAGAGCCATTAGGCCATAAAATGCTTGCAGTGGGAACAGTAATTTGATACTTCCTTCTTAAGTTTACTGTGGCAGCAGTACTCTGCATATGAAGAGGGAGGTGTTACAAGAATACAACATCGGAATGTTTTCTTATAAGGGGGGCCTCTCTGAAAGGCATGTTTTCTAAAGTGACATACAACAGGGCAGATGAACCCTTAGTCAAGGCATTATTTGTTTTTCGATGGTATGCGTTCAGAAACTGCTATCAATTTAGTACAGTGCCTTGGTTTTTTGCAAGGTTTATTACTGATTATTGTATACTCTTGAAGCAAATACCCCTGTCAGGCATTCTTTTGCATAGCCGGTGTAGTAGTTTGCCAAACCTACTGGTGTTTCGCACTTAAGTTAAAGGAAAGTACTGCAAATCAAATAGAAACATTTATTAACGGAAGGAATTTTACAGGAGTAACCAATACTGTAAAGCCTCACAATTCTACTGCAAATGAAAGTGTAACATAAAATAGTGAGGTAGAGTACATGAACTTATTATTTTGCGCCCATGTCACTTCACATGGGTAAACAGGTACTCCGCAATAGCATTACGAACCGCCTCAGCCTCTGCACGTGCAGTTCCAGATCTGTGGTAGTCATTTATTTCACACTCCTCCTGTGGTTCAGGTGGGGGTATGGAATGTTGTTCATCATCAAGTATGTCATGGTTTTCTCGTTCACATATGTTGTGTAGAATCACAGCAGAGGCAATAATTGAATTAACGTTCTCTATGTGAGCCTCTATCCTAACAGACAGACGTCTGAATCTGGCCTTCAAGCGCCCAAATGCTCTCTCCACGACGCATCTTGAGCGATTAAAAACCTTATTGAAGTGGCGCTCCCTGTCATTTCTAGTAACAGCAAAGGGCTTCATTAGCCACTTACACAATGGATAGGCACCATCCCCTAATATAATGGGAGGTATTGACACACCTGCATAGTGGAACATAGGACTGCCAGGTATTAGGGTTCCTTCCTCCATCCGACTAAAAAGCATAGATGATCTGAACACATGGGCATCATGATTAACACCTGAATGACCAGTCAACATAGAGAAAAAAATTCCCTCTCCGTCGCAAGCAGCCTGAAGCAATACAGAATGAAATGATTTCCTGTTAAAGTAAGCAGGCCCCTGCAATTTCGGGGGGCTTATCGGAATGTGCGTTCCGTCGATACAACCTATAGCATGTGGGAACCCGAAGATTTTCATAGATGATGTCATCTGTAGAAACAGAGAAAAAAAATAAAGAATCATTAATTTCCTAAACCGTAAAGGCGCTGGTTCAGAACACAAGTAAAGACTTGGATGACCGAAAGCAGGTTACCTTATTGAAGTCAGGCAGGCGGACCTCTTCCTTAAGAAGAACGTGTTCCATTGCAAGGCAAACCTCGATTGCAATGCTTGCAACAGTTGAGCTTCCTTTCTGGAATACTAGAGCGATGGTTCTGTAGCAAGAACGGCTTGCCAAAAAATACACGCCGATTGCCACTCTCTCTTCCACTGGGACAGCTGAGCGCATAACTGTGTCCCTGCGCATCAGAAACGGACGCAGCTTGTCTGCCACCCAAAAAAAGTGTTCTTCTAGTCATACGGAAGTTTTGTAACCACTGGCGATCGTCCCAAAGCTGAAGCACCGTGTCGTGAAACCACTGAGAACGTCCTGGGTAACACCAGAAAAGCTTTTCTCGAGGCGAGGTTCTCATCCAAGCCGAAGTAACCCATATCAAAGCGTTGCATGCCCTCAACGCCTCGCCAAATAGCACTCTGCGTCGGAAAACGCGTCTTCCCTTTCTCAGAAGTAACAAAGCTACAGTGCTCAACAAAGAGTTGACATTGTGCAGCACAGCAATAATGTATGGAGTATACCTATGGAGTTTCTGCAGGCGGGCAGAAGAACGCGATGGAGGCATGGTACCGGGAGAATGGCAGAAAGAAGGCGGAAGAGGCTTGGTGTCTACTCTAGGGAGTAAGGAGGGGGTTACTCCAGTGTCCTGGAGGACCTTTGAACGAAGAAGTACAATCGTTGTGCGATAGCCCACCTAGTGACCATGATGGGGAACAGCAGTTGTAGGAGCCCCCCCAATGGAAATTATAATATAAGTAATAATTATGAAGCAAAGAGTCACACATTTACAGCGCTTCGCCGTAACTGACAGCCAAGCATCGATGCATCGATACACCGCTTCCTTTTTTTAAAAAAAAGCGGAGATCGCGGGAAACGGGCAAAGAACATGAGTGTTTGGATGCGAATGGAGCTCGTGAGGTCATTCTAGATTCGAACGGAAAAGCTGCCCGCGTGAGTACATAGGAAAGGGGGTGGGGGCGAAGGGAGACCACGTGATCGCCTTCGAATTCAGATCGAAGGCAATGACGCTCCGAAGCGAGGAGCCTCGTGAAGTAACGGCCAGAGCTACACCTTTGACCTGAGTCTACAGCTCCCATTTTGAAAGTTGCTTTTGCCTGGCACACACATCTGCCCCTTTGCTTTATGTTTCTGCCCCACCACCTACAACTCAGGTGCCCATCCTGATGAAGACCCCTATAGAGTCAAAAGCTAGCTTATGTTTGTGATATTTTGGTGTTAAAATAAAGATATCACCCACCTTTGGGTTGTGAACTAGGATCCTGTGGCTTTTTTTCTCTTTTCAAATATTCTGTTTGTAAGTTTCCTATTCTCTCTCCCCCCCATCATTACTTCTGTCTGTTTTCTAATCATAGAAAATCTGTAAAAGATAGAAAGATTTCATTATTACACAGTGGCTTTATGTGGTAGTCCAAATGAACATATTTCTGGAAGCACCCCAATTATTTTTTATTTTTGCAATTTCCAAGCACTTCTCCATTCTCTCAGAACAACCCATAAGTACAATCACTAAACAAGTACACCATCAGGCAAAACAATGAAAAAATAGCTTCATTCAGGATCCAGTTGCTACTGTCCCTGAACAAGGGATAAGTTGACTTCAGTAAGTCAACTCAAAAGGTGAAACTAATATATGAGATAGACTCATTACATGCAAAGCAAGATATGCCAAGCCTTACTTTTATATGGCTTACAGCTTCTAAAAACCTCAAATTCACAATCTTAGAAAATTAGAATATTACATGACATCAATAACACAAGGATTGGAAACAGAACAATATCGGACCTCTGAAAAGTATAAGCATGCATAAGCACTCAGTACTTGCTTTGGGACCCCTTTGCATCAATTACTGTCTTAATGTGGCATGGCGTGGATGCTGTCAGCCTGTGGCAACTGCTGAAGTGTTATGGAGGACCACAATGCTTCAATAGCGGCCTTCAGCTCCACTGCATTTTCGGTCTCACGTCCCTCATCTTTCTCTTGGCAATGCCCCATAGATTCTCTATGGGGTTCAGGTCAGGCAAGTTTGCTGGCCAATCAAGCACAGTAATCCCATGATCACTGAACCAGGTTTTGGTACTTTTGGCAGTGTGGGCAGGTGCCAAGTCCTGCTGGAAAATGCTCCAAAATCTCCTGGTAGACGACTGTGTTGACCCTGGACTTAATGAAGCACAGTGGACCAACACCAGCAGATATGACTCCCCAAATCAGCACAGACTGTGGAAAGTTCACACTGGACTTCAAGCATCGTGCATTGTATGCCTCTCCATTCTTCCTCCAGACTCTGGGTCCTTGGTTCCCAAATGAGATGCAAAAGTTGCTCTCATCAGAAAAGAGGACTTTGGACCACTGAGCAAGTGTTCAGGGATGGCTTGACAAGAGGAATATGATATTTTAAGCCCATGTCCAGCATCTGTCTCTGTGTGGTGGCTCTTGAGACACTAACTCCAGCCTCAGCATACTCCTTGTGAAAGTCCCCAACACTTCTGAATGGCCTTTTCCTGACAATCCTCTCCAGGCTGTGGTCATCTCTGCTGCTTGTGCACCTTTTTCTTCCACACGTTTCCCTTCCACATAATTTTCTATTGATGTGCTTTGATACAGCACTTTGGGAACATCCCACTTCCCAGTGTCAATGATGGTTTTCTGCAAAATTATCAGGTCAGCAGTCTTTCCCATTATTGTGATTCCTACTGAATCAGCCTGGGAGGCCATTTAAAGGCTCAGGGGCCGTTTGCATGTGTTATGGATTCATTAGCTGATTGCAGTGGGACACTTTGAGCCTAGAATATTGAACCTTTTCACATTATTCTAATTTTCTGAGATTGTGAATTTGGGGTTTTCATAAGCTATATGCCAGAATCATCACAATTATACCAAAGTAAGGCTTGACATATCTCACTTTGCACGTAATGAGTCTATCTCCTATATTAGTTTCACCTTGTTGAGTTGACTTGGCAAAATAAATGAACATTTGCACAATATTCTAATTTTTTGAGCTTCCCCTGTATAGAGGCCAGAGAAGGAACACGCACAGTGGAAAAGAGAGACCTACCTACACTTGCCTACTCAAAGGTAATTTGTCCAGACAAATAACATAAGTTGCTCTCTACCCTTCACTTTAGAAGTCAAGTTTGGGCAGACTGGCATCTCATATTGGACCCCCACAAAACATAAGGGTTTGGGTAATAAAGTACCAGAGAGAAATGTGCAACTTCCATAGGCACTAGTACTTCACAAAGCACCATAGAATTTTCCACTTGCTGTAGTTGTGCAGAGACACCAGATAATTTAATACCTATTTGTGTGTGATACCATTTATGTTGACTAAATTAGTGCACAAACAATTCATGAATGAATCTTCCTGTGTCTTAAATGTTTTAGCCACCTTGATCTGATAGAAGTGGAAATTGCTGTTTGTAGCAAACTGAACTTTGTGCCTTGGATTATTTCCAATCTGCCAGTCCTAACAACATTTTAAAGTCAAAAATAGCTGTTTCACAGAAATGAATAGGTGAAGGATAGAACATTTCTTTTGTTAAAAGCATTTTGAATATTTGACTTTTACAAAACGCTACTGAAGAAAATGAAGTGGAATCAATAATTGTGTGTTCCAAATGGAACATACAGCAAAAAGGATCTGCAAAATAGAACAAGCCATTAATGCGAAAAAACAAAAAACAAAACAAAACAACCTGTAGGCAGAGAAAATACTGTGAAAGCTAGAAAACTGTCCCCACACATTTGAATGTGGCTAATCCTCAATGAGAATCACTATAAAATGGACAACAGACAAACCGGACTCCTGGGAATGCAGATTTATTTCCAGAGGATCCTTTCAGAATTCCTTGTGCACAAGGGGTGCCTGAACACAGGGACAATATCCTGTATGGCAGGGCTGTCCAACTTTGAACGGGTCGAGGTCTACTTTTTCTGGACGAAAATGCCTGAGGGTTACTACACTAAAACCTCTGCTTATGAATTTTTTCTGTTCTGAGCATCTGGCCAGTAGGGAGAGCAGGGGACTGTGCCATGGCCCTTGAACTGCCCTGCTTGGCTAAGACAGTGGGCTGGCAGACCCAGAGCTTTGCTGGGGCAGTGGTGGTCCTTGGGTTGGGGGAGGGAGAGGTGGAGAACTTATCCCCTCACATTTTTTATTGATGGCTGGTGGGCTACTTTTGAACCCTTCACAGGCTACTGGTAGCCCCCGGTCTGTTGGACAGGCCTGCTGTATGGAATGTCCAGTCTTAAATACTCTTCAGCATACAGAAACAGACAAAGAACAAGCTCAGAATTGATTACAATTTGCCGCAGTGGAACGCATGTGACTTCATTACATATATGTTCATTTTCCCGAACGCAACCAAACTTAAAGATCAGTGATAGTTTCCCATCTGCATTACCAAGATTAGTCATTAATTTCTTAATGCATTGTTCTCTCTATCTTAATAGTGAGTTTCAAAAGCTGAATACAAAGGTTCAAAAACAATAATTTTTTTAGATCTGAGATGTCTTAGCATGTGGTTTGACATTTGCTCTACACTTTTTTGTGGTTTGGACACATCCTGTTGCCATTCAGTGTAGAAGCTCAGGTCTGCAGGAAACATCTCAAAGGTAAGAGGAGGCGGGGGTGCTTTGGAGAGATACAGAGATGATGCTTTTAGGATACAAAGTCTATAGAGATACAGAGATGATGGTTTTAGGATATGGTGCAGGCAGAGATTTAAGTACAAAGCCTATCATAAAGGCAGAAGTCAAGCAGAATAAAAAATTAAAGATAAACTTAATCTACTTGCGTACAATATTCCCTTTTTATATTTAATTCTTGTATTCACTCTTCATCTTGTCCCCTGGTATCTCACCAGGTGTTCGATAAGCAGTCCTGCAAGACATGCAGATCTTACAGAGGGAGCAGCTGAAGAATCCCATAAACACCTGGATCCTGTACATGGTAACAGACAAAACACTTACTCATCCTCAGTACCATGAACAGAACAGCAGCATAGAAGAAAAGGAGCAACACAAGCAGAGGGCTCCCAAATACCCAAGTTACCTGCATAGAGTAATTTAGCTTTCCCGAAACAGGAATTTCAGTCTTTCCACTGGATCTCCTTCCTGATTCCTAGCTCTATAGATGTTTCCCGATATCTGGAGCTGTACTGTGTGATGAATCCATGATATGAATTCTTCCCTCTTCACTGCCATGCCTGAAGTAAGGAGAACCACCACCCGCTTTGTTGGCCCCACCCCTTGGCTCAATGGAATCCAGTGGTCCTTCCAAATTGAAATGATGGGTGGAAAGTTCTGCACAACAAAAAGAAGACAAAGAGTGTGACAGAGACTGTACATAATGACTTACACCACAACCAAATCTATCCTGACCATTCAAATAATAATTTTCCATCTTTGATTAGTGTAAAATTTTGGACATAGACATTTCGATAATAAAGCCACAAAATTTGTATTTATGATGAAGCATGAAAAAAACAAGCATACAAAACAGTCTGTAATCCTTGACTACATAGACCAAAGTTTCTGTAGAATCGAAAATATAAGTGAAAACTGAATAATCTAAGATGGTACTAAAAATGAACAAACACACACCAACTCAATACATCTGCCAGCAGTTCAAGAGTGTGATCACTTACCACAAAAGGAGAGAATGTATCATC
>JAHTLZ010000666.1:0-12415 GCA_023846285.1 Phrynocephalus versicolor | reverse complement strand
CTTCCTCAGTTATGAGAGCCTACCATGAGTTCTCCCTTGTTTCTTCCTGATGCTTTTCAACATACACAAAAGGTCAATGTAATAAAGTGCATTGGCTGGTCCCTTTTGGTAAAGAAAGATGAAACGGAAACATGAAGCATCGCCCCAGGTGCCAAAGGAAATGTTAAACAAATTTAACTTAGTGACAAACACAGCTTCATTTGCACCGTATGAGGGCCATCTCACAGAAGCCAGACCAGACTTTCCTGGGACTAATATGAATCTGTTTAGTCAGTCAGGTTTTTATTGCGGTATAAAACCATAAAAATCATAAAAATCATTAAAACATGGTAGCAAAATTGTAAAGTTACAAAAACAGTGTGGATATAACGATATACATAGGAATATTAAAACGCAAGAGGAAACTAAACCAGTAAAAGAAAGTAGAGAATTTTCTAGTTAAAACTAGCCCACCATCTTAGAATGGAATTTAATCAGGTATAAGCAAAATTTGGCTATTTGTTTGGTAATAAAAGAATTTTCATCGCTTAAAAGTCTTTCCAGACCCATCTCGTTTGGGTCTACTGTAAGTCTCTCTAAGCATGGGTGAATGAATCTCTTTCTATAAAGGTTGTGAAGAGGGCAACAAAAAAACATATGCACCATAGATTCCACCTCCCTTTGGGAGCACATGCAGCGTCTATCTTCATAGGGAATTTTCTTATATCTCCCTTCTAAAACCATTGAAGGAATAACTGAGCAGCGGGCTAAAGTAAAGGCTCTTCGGTAAGCAGGCTCTTCCAACTGTAAGAGATAGCTGGCCAATCTCATAACATATCTGGTCTCCATGGGAGCCCTAAACAAAGGGGATTGTGCTATATCTTGTTGGCGCTCAATGTCTTGGATCCTTTGTTTAATAAGTGCTTTGGCCTGCGTAGTACTCTGAACCAATAGGTCATCTATTGAGAGCCCCATAGATACTAATTTTCTTTTTAAATTTTGTATCCACCTAGGTTGGAAAGGGTCTTGGTTTATTAAAGGGAGAAGGCCTTTTTGGTCTGAGAAGCTCTTAAGCCACTGACAAACAGAGGCAATAAGTATTCTAGCTTCTAGTTTCATTTGACCCAATTCTAATCGTATCAAAGCATTGGAAACACCTGGAGGGACTTGTAAGATAGAGCGGAAGAACTTAGATTGTACCTTCTCTAACACAGCCAGATCAGCCAGAGATATTCCTGTATAGGTGCCATATAGGAGCTGAGCTATGACTTTATGTTGGTAGAGCCTTAATGCTGCTGGAACAAAGAGACCTCCCTTTGTTCGGAAGAATCTCACAATAGCATTAGCAGACTGCTCAGCCTTCTCAGCTCTCCAATTACAGTGTGCATTGTTGGCCCCTGATTCTTGCACTATCACCCCCAGATAGGTGAATTTATGCACTTGCTCAACTTTCTTCCTTTTTATTAGCCAGGATCTTATTTTTGGCCGTCTGCCGAAGGCCATCACTTTTGTTTTATCACAATTAATAATCAAGTGTTCTTTATCACAGTAAGCTGAGAAGCTATCCAAGGCCCTTTGGAGACCTACTGGAGACCTCGATAGAATAACAGTATCATCAGCATAAATCAGTATTGGGAGGTGCCGTGAAGCAAGCTTTGGTGGGTGAAATTTTAAGTTACTCATATGCTTCACCATATTGCTTATATAATAGATGAACAATGTGGGGGCCAACAGGCAGCCTTGCCTGACTCCCTTGGAGGTTTGGATAGAATTTGTTAGTAAGCCTTGAGGGTTACATCTTACTTTAAGGTATGTTTCCTGATGGAGGGCTTGGATAAGGTAAAGAAGTCTTTTATCAATGCTAGAAGAGCCTAGTTTTTGCCATAACCTCTGCCTTGAGATAGAATCAAAGGCGGCCTTCAGATCTATAAATGCAGCATATAGGGAGATTGGGCCTTTAGTGGCATATTTTTCAATTAATTGTTGGAGTATTAGACAGTGCTCCATTGTCGCTCTTCCTCCTCTAAAGCCTGCTTGTTCTACTGGAATGCATTCTTCTTGCTCAAGCCATAATTCTAGTTTTTCTAAGAGATGTCTTGTGTATAGCTTACTAATGATGTTTAGAAGGCTGATGGGTCTATAGTTCGCTGGGTCTTTCTTATCACCTTTCTTATAAATTGGAACCACAATAGCCATCCCCCATTGCTTGGGGATCCGGCCAGATTGGTCTATAAATGTGAATAATTCTGCTAGATAATGTGCCCACCAATCAGCATTTTCTTTGAGGACTTCAGGTGGAATTCCATCCGATCCTGGCGCCTTTCCTATTTTTAGACGGCCAATATGGTCTTTTATCTCTCTTGGGCTGACTGGGGACCATATAGGCAAATTCCTTAGGTCTCCTATTGGAGTGCCTTGCACAGAATCATCATAGAGATTTTGAAAAAAAGTGGCCCATTTATTTGCTGGAACATGCATATCTAGTGGCGATGAATTCTTCGCCCTTCCAGCATTAATAAGTTTCCAAAACTGAGCTGAGTTCTTTTGTTTGGCTGACTGGATTAGCTCCTCCCATAAGTTCCTTACATACTCTTTTTTCTTCCTCTGAATGGTGGTTTTATATAATTTCTTTTGAGCTAGCAGCTGAAGATGTATTTCAGGTCTTTCCTCCAGACCTTTGTTCAGGGACAGATGGTACAAGGTGTTAAGCTCTTTTTTAACTTGTACACATTCATGGTCGAACCAAGGTTTTGTGTTCCTATAAGCAGAGTATACTTTGTTCTCTGAAGGGACAGTCAAAACGGTGTTTACTTCCTGGGTCAAAGCCTGGAAGTTTACAAGAGGGTCTTGCTCTGGACTTAAGTTACTAAAGAGCAAGAGATGATATTGCAATTTCTCTGGAGTTAGTATTTCTTTTACTTTGGTACTACGGGTGCTAGACCATTTTAACCTTTTTCCAATAAGTTCTAGCTGTGGCATATACTGGTCCTCTGGTTGTTTTGGATTCAGAGGAAGAGACACTTTTAGGCTTAGTGGTAGATGATCCCCTTCCAAGAATGGCAGAATTTTAAAAGTTTTGATCCTAGGTAGTAATACATTGCAGACAAGCATATAATCAACAGAACTAGCCCTCTTACCTGCCATAAAAGTATATTCACCTGGGCAGTCCCCAGAGAATGCCCCATTAAGAATATGAAGCTCCCTCCTACGTGATAACTTAGCAAGGCATACACCTGCATAGTTTGCCTTTGGGTCTTTAGATGTGCGTGTAGAGAGGAGTCCATATGATTCCCCATATAGATCTTCTAAGACCAGATTATATTTCTTTGCTAGAAATATATCATTTGGTCCAACTCGGGCATTAAAATCACCTGCCAACAAGATTTCTGCTTCGGGACACCCAGCTAACAGATCTGATATATAATTATCTAAGGCTGACCAGTTTTCTTCAATAGAGGATTTCTTTGTTCTAGGTGGAAGATAGGCATTTATTATAAGAAGGCTGCCATTCACCCAGCTCATCAGTACGGCCATTGCCAGGTGGGCTAAGGGAGGTTTCAAAACACATTTTACCTTTAAGGTAGTTGAAACAAATATAACCAGCCCACCCATTAATCTTCCCGGACCTTTCCCAGCAGATGCCTCTAAGTTAAAGGAATAATAGCCATTCAGAAGAGGCGTTTCTGCTGTCCATGTTTCCTGCAGTAGGATAATGTCATATATTTTCTTTATGAAAGGAACATCCATATATGAGTGGAGGCAACGTTGCCATCCAGCTACATTCCAAGAGAGAATTTCAATTGTATTATCATCTGCCCTCATATGTTGTCTCAGTGACAGATTATTGTTTGAATCACTTTGGGGGAACAAAATGTGGTCATAATGAAAGGAAGCATGGCTCATCTGGTGATTTAGATCCCTCTGCTTATGAGTTGAGGGAGAGGTAAAAGGTACTGGGGTTGAGCCAAGCTCACAATTGGAAAAATTTAAAAGTTCAGCTTTGCACATGGAAAAATTATTATCCCCAAGTCAGTATCCCTGGGACCAGCCCCAATTATCCTTTACATAATGTCTCTGCCACCAATAAGGAGGAGTTTCAGTAATTTGGTTGTTGAAGGTGTCCAAGCTTCTCTGAGTTTTGTTCCAGCTTGTGTGTTTTGGTTTACTCCACACATTCTTCTTCCTTCTAGGATTTGGGACAGTGGGTCTAGGTCTGATCAAAACTGGGATAGGCTTACTCATATAGGTGTCCAGCTTTGTAGGTTCTTGGGAGGCTCCTATCGATTCAAAATTCTTCCTTAATGCAGACTGTTGTTGTTGATCCTTTTCCTGTAAGTCTTGCTCCTTTGGGTGATTACCTTCCTCTTGCTTCTGGGCATGGCTGGCAGGTAAAGGCATCTCTTCTACTGCTGTCCCCGACACTGGTGAGTGTCCCCCCTGTCTTCCTTTTAGCTTTAACTTCTTATGCTGTGAGCTGGATTTACCCTGTTTGGATCTCTTAGAACGATCTCTGGTCTCTAGATGTTTGAATAAAGGTTTAAAGTCCATCCTCCTGTTCCCCTTGGCGTAATGGTTGCTATCTATTTTGCTTCTGCATTTCTCCATCGTTGGCAGGGGTAGCTTCTTTTGTGAGGAGAGATCTTTCTTCTTGTCTTTTGTTCTTAGCCCTCCATCATGCATCTCCACAGTACTTTTTGTGGGACCCTTAACCTCAATGAGGGTGGGGCTGGTATAACTGGCAGCATCCCCTTCTGTGTCAACAATGGGTGGGATCAGGAGAGGTGATCTGGTTTGCATGATAGTTGATGGACCAGTACACAAAAGCAGCTCTTCCATATTTAACCCTGTGATTTTGTTGATAGTTTCAGGGGATAAGTTGTAGAATTCCACTTCATCTGTTGGAGGCAGGTGGTCAACAACATTCTCCTTTTGCCCTGTACTCTGGGTCATCAATTCAGGTGATTTTTTGGCTTCTAGCAAGCATCCAAGCATAGTCACAATAAGCTCTTTAATGTCCTTTAGTAGATCTCTAATCTCATCAACAGATTTCTGGTTTAATGAAGAGTCATTGTCCCTAGTACAGGAGGGCGTGTTTAGGTTTGTAAGTGATGCAGCGGTGTCTTTTTGCAAATTGTTGACCACAATATTCTCAATTGGACCCACAGGGGAGTATAACGTTTCTATTGTCCTTAGTTCACCAAAGTCAGCATTTAAATTATTTTCTAAATAGCTGCAATCCAGGATTTGATAGTCCTTCATAACACTTTCTGGTAAGTCTATTGACTGTGTTCCATACATCCCAGAAGGGGTCATTCTGCTTTGGTCCACCCTAGTTGTAGCAGGTTCCCCTCTTTTGAGATAATCAGTTATAGTGGTTTGCTTCATCTTGTTTGTTATTCTGCTGTAATCTTTAGCAGCAATAAGAGGCTTGTTCTTCCTCATAGATTGCATATGACACCTGAGCAGGGGGGAGGGAGGTGTAACAGGTCCCGGGCTACTCGCCCTGGCTTGTAGGGGAGTGAACAAATGCTCTCCACTACTGGTTCCTCTAAGGTCCGAGATAGGTGTAATGGCTATTGACATGGTCCTCTGAAGCTGGGATAATACTGGAGTAGGGAGGGAGACATCCAGAACTTCCTCCTCTTCACTGGGTGCAGAGGTTATCTTTCTGACTACTTTAGTGTCTTCACAACTCTCTCCCCTCTCGGCTATCCTGCTGAAACAGCTGGCCCTAACCTCAGGGTGGAAGCCTCTGTCTCACAGAGCTTTAAATTAGTCACTGCCAAACAGCTAATTCTATAACTTTGAGACAGTACCTTGAGCTTCCAGCTTTCTCTCTCACTCGTGCAGCACTTCCCGGTCTCTTCTGCGAAAAAAGCAGCTGCGGTAGTAGAAGGCTGCGGAAATTAGCAGGAGCAGGAGCAGTTAATGGCAAACCGGGTCTCGAGAGATAAAACTCCTCCAGACATTCCAATGTCCAGACACTCTTAGCCTTGAGTGAGAGATAACTTCTTAGCAAGATCTTAGGTTGAAGAAAAACTAAATAAGGAAAACTGTGCAAGCAGTAGATATCTTAAAAGGGAGAGACAAGCAATGCTCCAGGCTCAAAACACTGCCAGTCACACCCAGCCGGAACCGGAACTCGAATCTGTTTATAATATGATTAGGCAGGCAAAGTACTCTTAAAGTGCTCTATCATTTGCTCTGTGACTGCTATACTGCTGTCGTGGGACCTCTTAGACTTTTCATGGGTTGAAACAGCAATACTTACATGTGTGTCTAGGTATTATAAAATGAAGACAGACATTGCTTGCTGGCCTCAAATATGGTATTAGAGCAACAAATACTGACAGATTTTATTTTATTATTAGCTGCAATTTTCTAACTCAAACAGGGGAATCTCTGAATCCCCGAATGCATTATTCAAAGATCACTTCCTCTCCCCGCAACCCTTTCTTTTCCCTCAACACTTAGGAGATCAAAGAGAAGAATTTAATGCACATTTGTGACCATTTAGAGTATACTTTCAAGGGGAGGCATTACAGTGGGACTATCAAATGCAGTTCTATATGAAAAAACGGCTAGGATTTCTGGAGAGTTCTAGATTTGCATTTTCTTTGTAGTTTCATTAACATAATTGGAAAACAGATTTAATTAGTGTCTTAGCACTATTCATGTTGTTTTCTTTTTATTCTTTTCTTCCTAAAGAGACTTGAGAGGATAGGGAGCAGTAAGGCACTGACACAGCAGTTCTGAGTCTACATACATTTTCATAGTATCCACATAAATAGAGGGTTAAATGGGCTGACCAAATTCCAATGCATACTGTATTCCCTCAGGAGCAAGGTATATGTGATGGTAGTTCCTTTTAGTACTACAATGCCTAGACTCCCACAGCCAACATGGACATGCTGTTGTCATATAAAAAACCACATTCTTCCTACCTCTAAAAGGCACCTGCAGCATTTTTTCCCGTGGTGCCATCCTTCATGTTTATTGAGTCTATCTCTCTGTGAATCACACAAAAGTAAACTGCATTCAGTCAACATAAGGATTTGGGGTGTGCGTGGGGGTGTGGGGTGTGGGTGGGTGGGGGTGTTGTGTTGTTATAGTTGTGCCCGACTCTTTGTGACCCTATGTAGTTATGTCCAAATGCTGAGCCGTAACAATCGACTGTCTAAAATAAGACACATGGGAACACATTATTCCTCAGAATTTGCACTTGCTGTTCTAAATGTTCATACACCACTTTTCATGAAACACATTTTCCAACCTAATGTGTCATGGACACTTTTGGCAAGGACACATTATGCTCTGCCAACTAATGACAATTAATGGCTACAGATAATCCAATTTCCCACAAATTCATTTGGTCCACTTTTTTTTAATCCTGTGGGGCTAATGATCTAATACTTGAAATGATTGGATATCTCTGTATATTAGTGCCAAATTAAATAAATGTGGCCCAGTCCTTCTGAGAACCCTGGAATATCTGTGCGTGATTCCTAGTTTTACTTGTAACACTTTTATTTTAGACCATATAGTAGTGAAAGCTACTGATAGCACATCTCCCAAATGGTCCTCTAGAAAGTACTGGTGGGAAACTGGTTTCTGAAGCAGATAAAGAAATGTGGAGAGGTTTTGGGTTCAGGCGGCTGAGTTATGAAGCTCCAAAGGGGGTGCCTCTAGGAAAAATTCTAACTGGATTTGGAATGGAAGCCAAGGCATGGTGGCACAGCTTGGCTTCCAAATCCAATTAGAAAGAATTTTTCCTAGGGTCACCCCCTTTGGACCTTTGGACTCATCCCCCTGACCTCCAAACCTTTCCAAACTTTTGGGGGGCTTACCTAGAATCGCTTCTCTGCCATTTCCTCTAGAACAAATTGTTTTATCCTAAAGGGGGGAAATGGCATTTTTTCATGAAATGAAACACGTCCTACTGTTTGATTAGGTAACAAAGTTCAGTGGACCCTCGTAGAACAAGCGGTTTGTTTAACGGAAAATCCATACAACGAAAACAAATTCTGGAGATAAGGAACATTTGCTTAACAGACTCACCTATGGGGCAAATCTGTACAATGGAAAAATGGTCACGATTTTAAAAAACCTCCACTAGGTGGAGTTCTGAGAGATCTTCCAGTCTACAGGAAAGGTAGGAAGACTTAAATTTCTATTTTAAATGCCTGATTTTTACATGCATGTGGGGAGAGGGATTTAAATGCTTCCTAGTTTATGTTTGCTTGCCAGTTTTGTTAGGTGCTTAGTTTAAATGTGTGATGTAAATTTTGTCTGTATTTTTCTGAATTTTGTGTGGCGGTGTTGTTTTACTTGTGGGGGGAGGGTTAAAATGCTTTAGTTAAATGGCTTCTAATTTGGGGTTTTTTTCCCTGAAGATTATGTTTGCAGATTTTATTGTGGTATTTTAAGCTGTGTCTACTGCAGCAGTGTGTGCATGGTGTGAGTGTGAGTCTTTGTGCGAAATGGTTGTGTTGCATGGCTTCTTCTGCTGTATTTCTTTTTCTTCTGCATAGAGCACTTTAATAAATGTGTTTTGCAAAAAAACAGACGTTTATGTCATTTTTCTATGCATTGGAACAGATTAATCTGTTGTCAATGCATTCCTATGAGAAATCGCAATTTGTACAAAAGAAAATTTGCTTAACAGAATTTCATTTGGAACAAATTAATTCCTTTATACAAGGTACCACTGTAATTTCTTACCTAATGGAATGATGAAACTGTTTTGATTTTCATTTTGTTCCCATCTCTAACTACAACCCATTTCTCCATAAAGGACTATCATCTGTCCTAGAATCAATGACTTCTCAGTCTGGTTATTTCAAAAGCAGAACTATTTCTAGTTTTCCTCCAATGTCATACTTTGCATAATTGATTGAACTCAAAAATATTCCAATGGGCTTCTGTCATTATGCTACATTATGCTGTAGTCATGTTTCCTTATAATGATAGTTACATTTAATATACTAAAGGACATCATAGTATAGGCATCCTTCAGTCTCGAGAGACTATGATATTGTGCTCTGTATAGAAGCTGTGTATTTTCAACACTGCATGCAAAGCTGAAGTGGCCTCTTCAGAGCACAAAGCCTGGGTAGATTAATATGAAGGTTAAAACTGTTACCCAAGCAGCAAAAAAAAAATGCCTTTCCACATTACTGGAATAGTCTAGTGGAACAGCAGGTCCGATACTGTCACAATATGTAAAAGTTGACAAATATATGTAATGTATATTTAACAGATGGAAAAGAGAATTGTAAAATGGAGGCAGTTAAATCTCCAGTCTCATGATGTTATCCACAAGTGCAAGGGATTAGTAATCACCAGCATGTTATGTGATTAAGCACAGATGGAATAGTTTATAACATCATGGTTGCATCAGATTGAGATAAGTGATGACTCATATCTGATGGGGTCTGTAAATGTATATAAGCACTAGCTTGTATCGTGTCAGACTGGGTCTGTCTATGGTGAGAGACAGTACCCCACACTCTGTTGCTTGTATATATTGCTTGGTATTTTGCTGTTTTGTATATTTTGATGTATATATGGAATATAAGAGCTTTTACTCTAATCCATGATTTGTCATTCTCTGTGTTTTTTTTCTAAGTTCTGCTATATGCTTATATCAATTTAACTACACTTTATTCCACGTCTTTCTGCTGTGTTAACCTGCTGCTTAAAGATAAGCCGCTGATTAGTTCCAGCTGTGTCACAGGAGTTATCAGAACATGATTGTACACAGCCATGAACTGCCTCCAGGATTCTGGCTCTGGATTTTGTCTCAAGATTAACTCCTGAAGCCTTCTCCAGAAATTTATTTATTTATTTATTTATTTGACTTTTATACCACCCATCTAGACCAAGGGCTACTCTGGGCGGTTTACAACATGTAACAACAAACAAAGGAATACATTTTAAAAACCAAAATACAAAGTACAAAATAAAATAAAATATGCATAAATCAATAACAAAAACTAAAATGAAGCTAAAATGAAGCTAAAAATGGCAAGAGATTTGATAAAATATTTAAAAAATAGTGCCTTACTAAATGTTTACAGAATCAGGGAATGCTATTCTATAGAACCAGGTCTTCAATAGTTTTTTAAAAATTTGAAGCGAGGGTGCCAGCCGAATTTCAGGGGGTAGATGGTTCCATAATTGGGGAGCAACCACCGAGAAGGCCCTACTCCTTGTTACAGATTTCCGGGCCTCCCTCGGGGTTGGGACTCCCAGGTGTCCTGCCTGGCTGGCACGGGTGATCCTGGCAGCTCTTCTTGGGAGGAGCCGCTCTGTCAGATACTGAGGTCCCAAAACGTTTAGGGCTTTGTATGTTAACACCAAAACCTTGAAGTCAATGCGGTAGCGTACCGGCAGCCAGTGCAGGGCTGCCAGCACGGGTGTAATATGTTGCTGCTTTCTTTGCCCCGTTAGAAGTCTGGCAGCTGTATTCTGCACTAGCTGCAATCTCCGCATCAACCTCAAGGGCAGCCCCACGTCTATTCTCGAGATTACAAGTGCATGAACCAGCATAGTTAACGCCCTGATGTCAATCCTCCGCAGTTGGCAATGAGCGGAACGGACCACTGACACCACCTGGGTTTCCATGGTGAGTGCCGGGTCCAGTAGGACACCCAAACTGCGGACCCCATCCTTCGCGGAGACAGTCACCCCGCCCAAAAGTGAGGGAGTTCCCCAACCCACAGACACCAGGGGGGCCCACACACAGGATCTCCGTCTTGCCCGGGTTCAGCCTCAGCCTATTAGCCCCCATCCAATCCAAGATGGCTGCCAGGCAGCGCTCAAAGGACGGAACGGCATCCACTGCAGAAGATGGAAAGGAGATATAGAGCTGGGTGTCATCCGCATATTGGTGACACGAAGCTCCATACCCCCTTATGACCCCTCCCAGAGGCCTCATATAAATGTTGAAGAGCATGGGAGAGATGACCAACCCTTGTGGCACCCCACAATTGAGGGACCAAGGAGCGGAGGTCATCTCACCCAGCTGCACTCGCTGGGGGCGGTCTTCCAAGAAGGAACGGAACCACTGCAAAGCAGTGCCTCCAATCCCCAACTCGGAGAGCCTCCCCAGGAGGATACCGTGGTCGACGGTATCAAAGGCCGCTGAGAGGTCGAGGAGGACCAACAGGGACGTTTTGCCCCTGTCAGACTCCCTCAAAAGGTCATCATGCAGGGCGACCAATGCCGTTTCCGTACTATGGCGTGGCCTGAAGCCCGACTGAAAAGGATCGAGGGCATTTGTGTCATCCAGAAGACCCTGAAGCTGATCTGCCACCACCCTCTCCAAGACCTTGCTCATAAAAGAAATATTGGCGACGGGCCTATAGTTGTCAATTTGGTCTGCTGCCACATTAGGTTTTTTCCGAATGGGCCTAATGAGAGTCTCCTTGAAGGACGGGGGAACCCTGCCCTCAAGGAGAGACCCCTTAATTATTACTGTGGCCCATTCATTCATAATTGGCCTGGCTGTTTTTATTAACCAGGCTGGGCAAGGATCCAAGGAGGAGGTGGTGGCCCGACAGTGATCAAAGGCTCTGTCCACATCTGTCGGCGTCACTGGTTGAAAGCTGGAAAGCAATGCCGGGCAAGGCAATGCACTGGACATCTCTGCTCGATCTACTGTTTGTAAATGGTGGTTCAGGTCCCGGTGGATGGTCTCCACTTTAGAATGCCGCAAATTGGTCACAGGAAATACTAGGGGGAGGCCTTTCACTGTGACCAACCCCGGATAGATCGCGCACTATGCGGAACAATTCGGCCTGATGATTTTGTGCTTCGCTTATCCGGGTAGCGAAGTAAGATCTTTTTGTGGCCTTGATCTTAGCTAGATAGATGGATGATGCGATCTTTACGGCTGATAGATTATTTTCTGTCGGGGCCTGCCTCCAGATGCTCTCTAGCCTCCTCCAATTTCGCTTTAAGGCCCACAGCTCCTGGTTAAACCATGGAGCTGGATGGGTCATTCGATGGAGGGGGCGTTAGGGTGCAATCGTGTCCACTGCCCTGGTGGCAGCAGTATGCCAGCTATCCACCAGAGCGTTGACAGGAGCACCAACCAGTTCAGCGGGTAACCCACCCATGGCATCCTGGAAACCAATAAGATCCAGTAGTTTGCGTGGGCGGACCATCTTAATGGGTCCAAGCTCCCCGTGGGGAGGGGGTGCCACTGTGAGGCTGCAATTAATCAGGTAGTGGTCTGACCATGACAAGGGGACTGACTCAAGGTCAGTCACCATCGATCTACTCTCTCTCTGTGCATTTGCGAAAACCAAATCTAATGTATGTCCTGTCACATGGGTGGGGCCAATGACAAGTTGGGACATGTCCAAGGAAGCCATGGTTTCCAAGAACTCTAGAGCTGGACCCGAAACCTGAGCCTCCGCGTGGATGTTGA
>JAHTLZ010000665.1:0-14569 GCA_023846285.1 Phrynocephalus versicolor | reverse complement strand
GAATGCTTTTCCTTTGGAAGTTAAGATTCTATCCCTCTTTTTTAAAATCCCTTTGTCAACAGTGAAAGGCTCTTAATAATTAAGATTCAACACCTCCTAGATGACGGGTGTACATTAATTTTATGTGTGTTTTTAGTTATGCTTTTTAATTAATATATGTTTAATTACTTTTTTAACTTGGCATTTTATTGTGGTTTTACCTTAAACTTGTGAGTTGTCTTAAGTCCCCTCATGAGGAGAAAGGTGGTCTAAAAGTGAAACAAATATAGTAAGTAAACTTTCAGTTAGAAGACACAAGTCATCATGAAGCAAGAGAAGTCTACTAAATGTTTGTCATGTGATGGCCATCACATAGAGTAGGTCATATGAAGTCCTCTTAACAAATCAGGATTTAAATTAACCTGAAACTTATCAAGCTTTATCAATCTCCTTAACTGGAGTAGGGGCATGGTTATTTAGTTAGAAATCTGTACCTCTGGGGTAATACCCTTCTTATTGTAAGCCAAGTGCTCTTTATAAAATACTTCAGCTATGGTTTTATTTGGGGTCTATGGCTTGAATTTGGCTCCTGAGGTCATTTTGCCTGGCCACTGACATTCTTGCCCCTGTGCTCATGACCCGGGGTTCAATACCAGGTAGCAGGCTCATGGTTGACTCAGCCTTCCATCCTTCCGAGGTTGGTAAAATGAGTACCCAGCCTGCTTTTGGGGTGGGGGATGTGTAGCCTGCATACTGTAATTTAAAACTGTAAACTGCCCAGAGACTACTTGAAGTGGTATGGGGCAGTATATAAGCAGAACACTTTGCTTTATCCAGTTACTAGTTGAAATTCTGTTTCTGTTGGTGTTTGTGTAACTTGCACAACATGTCCAGTTGCACAGCTGAAATGCACCTCAACAGCTCAGTGTTAACCATAATTAGCTGTGGAAAGTTACAAAACTTATGTAAACATTAATAAGATTTAAACCATTGTCTATTTATTATGCATCAGGATTAGAGATGGGCACGAAATGACCATTTTTTCGTTACCGTTCTCCGTTATGTGTTCCATTACGTAATGGTACGAGTAACGCCTGTTGCGATGGGGCAGGCTCAAACTGAACAGAACCAAGAAAATTTTCTTCAGTTCTGTTCGTTTCCATTACTGGCGTTGCGCCACTCACATGATGAAAAATGGAGCAGCAGAGGGTGGTGAGAGGGGGCTGGGCCTGGTGGAGCCTCTTTGCCCCCTCCCTGCCGGAGCCACCACGAGACTTTGCCACTCTTGTGAGAAGAGGCGGGATCCGAGCCCTTATGGGCTGGGCTCCGGGATCTCGGCCACGTGGCGAAGCAGCGATGGTGTAGCTGGTTCGGAAGCCGGAGCGGAGGGCGTCGTTGGAGCACAGGGGAAGTGCTGCAGCACCCCCCCCACAGGTTTCCCGGGTCTAGGCCGGGGGGTGCGGGGCGGCAGTCTGCTGGGGCAGTGGCTCCCGGGGTGGAGTGGTTCCCAGGGAGAAGGGCCCCAGTTAGGCTGGCGCTGTGCTGAGCTCCAGGCGTAGTGACCCGACGGGGGTGGTGGACAGCGTGGCTAGCCATGCGTTCCTCAAAATCTTTCTTTGCCTCTCTTATCATCTTCTTACATTTATTTTGCCAGAGTTTGTGTTCCTTTTTATTTTCCTCATTTGGGGAGGATTTCCATTTACAGAAAGACCTCTCCTTGCACTTTAGAGCCTCTCTAACTCCACTTGTTAACCATGCCGGTGCCCTCTTGGACTTAAATGAGCTCTTCTTTCTTTGTGGTATGCACTTGTGCTGGGCCTCTGTTACTGTTGTTTTAAACAGGTTCCATGCACTCTGAAGAGATTGGATTCTTCCAACCTTCCCCTTCAGTTTCTTTCTAACTAGTTTCCTCATCTGAGGGAAATTTGTCCTTCGAAAATCAAGGGTTTTTATGTCTGATTTGCAATCATTTCAGAGGATTCAGACCTTGTTTTAAACTGGGTTAAGTCAGGAGTCCAGTTTGCAGATTTCACACCCCTGGCAATAATTTAAGTCCTGTCCCAAATCTTACCACATTAAAAAATGACATTTGGACCAATACCGCCACTGCCACCCACACCCCTAAGAGTTTCATTGGTCAAAATATCAAGTGGTGCCATTTCAGACAAATGGCTTCTCATACAGTGCTGTTTTGGGGGATGCCCTGTGAGTGATCACATTGGAAGGTGGCCAGATTGACTCAGCCTTGTTTAGTATGCACAGGGACTGCAAATTGAACTGTTCGCCAGTTCCTTCAAAAAGAGCTTTCAATGCCTCTTACTTAGCTCTGCAGCAAAAAAAAAAATTTTTTTTTTAGCCTGTTTTCATTTTGTTCCCTAGACCACATGGGTCCTTTTGCTGAGCTAATTTGTAACCTGTTCCAGTAGCTCCCTTGTGCTTTTAGAATTTGCAAATCGTCCTGTTTGCTTGACTTGCATTTCTCACCAACTGGCCACGTTCTTTCACCCTTGGGCACTGTGCTTTAGGGAGGTGATTTGCTTTGAGCTGAAGTCCTTATGCTGACACTCTCTAAAGAACCAGAGCTAAAATATTAGAACATGTCATTGTTTTGAGCCCTAATTTGCCTAACAAAAACTAAAGAGCCTTATAGTTGAGTCAAAAAATTAAAATTGTAGGAAACATGTCAATTAGACATGGGCACGGAGCGGCAAAATTGTTGTTTCCATTTTCGGTTATCGTTTCCGTCACGTAACGGAAACGATAACGATAATTACGCCGCTCCAGCTCGAACCCAACCCGAAAAAAGAAAAATTGGGTAGGGTTTTTCGTTGTCGTTAATGGCATCGCGGCGATCGCGCGATGCCATTGCCAAGAAGCACAGGAAAAAAGGTTTAAAAAGTAAAAAAAAAAAAAACCTGACTCCTGGCCAAAAAAGCAGGCGAAAATATGCCTGCTTGAGGACACCTACCAGAAGGGTGGTTTCTGGGGGGAGGGTCCCCGGCCTTCCCCCCCTCTCCTGTCCTGGGCTGCTTGCACCAGGCTGGGGGGGGGGTCATCCTCGTCGTCTGTCTCGCATGCCATGCAGTGGGGGGGGGATCCAAAATGACGACCACAATTTTTCTTTAGAAATCATGCTCAAAAAACACACCAAATCACCACAGAAACATGTGAAATTTATTTATTTTAAATGCCTGATTTTTAATAGTAGCAGCAGTGGGTTTTTTATAGCAATAAAACGTCGCGTTGATTTTATTTTATTTTATTTTATTTTTTATTTTTTTAGACCTGCCCATTTGGGCTGAGCATGGGATGGGACCATGCAATTTTTTTTAACCATTCCACCAATGACATGGCCAGGTTTTGACTGACACTTCTGGATGTGCCAGAGGGCATAAAAAGCTGAGGCACCTTCCAGAAGTCGCAGTCGGGTCTTGGATGTGGACTAGGGTGGAGGGCTGTGTGGCTGGCTGCTGCTGGCTGATTGGAGGGAGGCTGGAGGCTTTAGATTTAAGTTAGGCAGGCAGAGAGGGAATTGAATTTAGAAAATAATTTCTTTGATTCTCTGCAGCTTTGTCTGCTGAAGGGAATAGCAGTTTATTCTTTTTTTTCCCTCTGGCAGTTTGTGAGGATTTTTTTTTCTGATATTGGGTAAAAGGGGAGGTTCGACTGGGAGGAGGTGTGGATTTATTTTAAAAATATATTACATTGGGACGTCAAATCGCGCTAAATCACGGTGGAAAAGACAAATGACAAACGACAAACGAAACGACGAAACAACAAATTTTTGAAAAATTTCACGACAAACCCCATTCCAACAAACGAAAACTCAAAACGTCATTTTTTCTGGTCGTGCCCATGTCTAATGTCGATATGAAGATTGAAGTTACTTATCAAGGTACAAAAATCTGTAACTTTCTCAGTGACTTCAAAATGTAAAGGGGACAATCAAGATTGACTGTGAAATAAGAAATATTTGAACAAAAATTATTAACCTGGTTAGGGTTAGGTAAACAGTTAATAGAATTGAAAAATTAAACAAGAACAGAAAGCATAGTGACAAAATGTTATTTGAAGGAACAGAAGACCAACTATTGTGTACCTTTTTGGTAGATAAGTTTTGGAATAATTCGCTGTGAGGCATGGGAGAAAATGAGACTTTTTAGGTTACAGTTAACAATACTTACAATTTCCCATCTCTCAATGTGTGTATGGTCTACCATTGCTGAAAATTGCCATCATTGTACAGTCACCCCCCCACCATTTGGCGGTTCAGGTACTGCGGTCCCACTACATTGTGGGATCGCAATACCTGCACCTCGGAGCTGCGGGGGGCAATCGGGTAGCTCCGCGCAGTACCCTGTGCTCCTCCGAGAAGCGTCAGAGCTGTGTGGGAGGGCGGTTGGGGGGTGATCGGGTCGCTCTGGACTGCCCCCGAGCTCCTCCAAGAAACCTCAGAGCTGCGGTGGGCGATGGGGGGCAATCAGGTCACTCCGTGCTGCCCCCGTGCTCCTCCGAGAAGCCTTGGACAGGTGCGCGATCACCCCCCTGCCCCCAGGCCCCACCCCACCCGCTTCCGCATATAGCACATTTTCATGTGGGCCCCTAACCCCCGCGATTTGCAGGGGGTGACTGTATCTCATTATTTATTTTGTGTTCTGTCTTCTCCATTACCTCTCAAGACAACATGCAGACTAGAAGAATTTGGGGGGGGGGACCACTTTTTTTCCTTTCCATCCCGTGTACTTTTGTAACATGGCTGGAATCTTGTTGACATAATTGTGCAATTGTAAATGCTGCTGGTGTCATCTGACACCACCAATCATCTTCATTTTAAAGTTTCCAATTCCCCCTCCTTCTGGTTCAGACGCTCCCTAGGGATCCTCTTTAACTTAGGGAAGTGCTTGGGAGCCTCAGGAATTGAGGGTAAGGGAGCCTTTAATATCCAAAACCATTGCTAGCAGTCTTGCCACCAGGATCAGGGTGGCCTGTAGTGATTTTTGGACATTAAGCATTATTTTAAAAATGAATAAAATCTGTCAGACACTCCTTAAGAGTCCTACAGAACTGTATGGACCTCCAAGGGAAAGACATTAAAAGCCTGTGTTCTTCACAGCTGGAATTTATCCCCCAAAAAAGGATTAACTCCAGAATGAAACAAAATAATCATTGACAATCATGTCAATATTAATATCAGTATTAATAATATCAGTACCATGGTATAAGAGTTTTCTTTGTTGCAGTGATCACAGGCATCATCAGCTTGTTTAATTCTACAAGCTTTGTTCATCTAAGTTGCTGCTATGTTCTACACATGCACAAAAATTCTTCCGAGTTGCTTTAAAAATACAAAGGTCTTACATAGAAAACTGTAGGCACAAATTCTTTAAAAATCCTTTCAAATTATGAAAAGAGGAAGGTGTGATTGCCATTCCCTGTAATAATATTGTGTGCGAATAAGTTCATTCTAACTTTTTGCAATCCTTTCCAGGGCCTTACAGGCATAGAATACTGATAGGTACATTAAAATTCCCATCTTCTGGAGGCCCTCTAGGACTCTGTAGTTTGCTGAGAAAAGCCATTGAAAAGGCTCTTTTGCACAACTATTCCAAGCATGCCAGTGAGCCAGTGAAATTGAAAGACCACCCTGGAAGGTATTGCATTTATCTTCTACTATTATTTAGATCTCTTCTGCTCTTAGAAGCTAAGCAGGGTCAGCCCTGGCTAGTACTTGGATGGGTGACCACCAGGGAATACCAGGTGCTGTAGTCAAACTGGAGTAGGAACTGTCAAGCCACTTCAGTATTCCTGCCAAGAAAACTCCATGGACATGGGGTCACGAAGAGTCGGTCATGACTGTAACGACACAACAATAATTTAGGGCCTTACATGCGAAAATCGGTGCTTTAAATTGTGCCTGGAAATGAACTGATAGCCTATGAGGTAGTTGCTTCAGATAATTTCTATTATTCCATATAACCATCTTACATTAGGTATCCAGTTGCAGCATCAGCCAGATGCTGATATTTCCAAATGCTTTCAAAAGGCAGCCTTGCATTGAGCACATTACAATAATCCAAATGGTGAATGAAGAGTTTACATAAGATTACATAAATATGCATAGAAATGTGTGGTTGGCTATTACACCTTAATTGAAAACAGAATTAGTTATAATAGGGTTTTCCTTTTAAACAGTCAGGTACCACAATCAGAGAAAGGTAAATTTGTTTTGGAACTGATTAAAAAATCAAATACTATTGGAAGCTGCATTGGTTGCTTTGTAGTTTTGAGTGACATAGTTGTGTAGGTAAAAGAAATAAAGGTGCCAATAACCTTTTGTATCTCTCTTTTTTAAAACATTTTAAAATTTATTTTCTACACTGAACCAAATAAAACAAATATGTTGCTTGTCTTCTGTCGTGTTACCAATTCAATCAGAATTTTCCCCAACATTTCAGCCCAGTATAATTCACATCTCCTTTGCAACTTGAAAGAACATACTTTCATACTTAGTTTCCCTACTGTCTCATCCATCTTCTATCTTTACTTACATCTATTTTCTAATACAAACAATATAACCTACCTAATCTCAACAGTATATTCAATCTCAATGTTTAATTCTTCAATTAGCTAAACAATTTAGGATACATTTTAGCTAACTATATATATCATAAATGCCATCCACAATATATTTACCTATTCTTCTAAAAATACCTAATTTCAAAAGCCTTCTCTAACTCAAGTTAGTACTTTATGGGCTATTATAAAACAGCTACCTCATGGTCTACAGATTTCACTTTATGCATAGAAGTTCTTATCTGTACCTAACTGCCACAATTCTTTTAAGGATATAACAAATTAACATGTATTTATATTTCAGAGTGGTCTTCACATTTCCCATATCATCCCAATCATTTAGTAGCTTTAGACAATCAAAATACAGAAAACAAACTTTTTAAACGTAATTGATTCACTTAAGCCAGAAATTCTCTTTCTGAATTTTCTCTTTCACTGCCAAGTCTGTTATCTTCATAAGTTGTTCTTTTATCTTTATAGCAATCTTAATAGTTGCTCTGCTGCTGAAAAGATCCCAAGTTCTTCTCTCTTCTGTATCCATATTGAGTAAAGCAGATGCATCTATATTGCTTCCTGAATTTGGCCTACCCAAAGATTTAACCTATACCATTCTTGTTGTATTTGTCTGCAGATTTAAATCAGCTCTCTATTCTGGCTCTATCTCTTGACCAAGACTAATTAAAGCTTTTTTTCGCAAATTCATCCTGCACAATTCTTGTTGTAGCTATCTGTAGACTAAAGTCACCTCTCTGTTCTTCCTCTGTGTCCTGATCAGGATTAAAAAAATTCTGTATCTTCAAAGGATGGGTCCGTCTGTGATGTATATATTTTTTGTAATCCACATAGGATTATTTTGGTGAATTCTTCATCTGATAAAATTTCCCAGATCATTGTGTTCTTATAGCTTACAACAAAGAGTTAATATTGCTTGTAATTGTAGTTTCTGCTACTCAGTTTCCAAAAGGAAGGGATTTAGAGGGAAGCTACTGGGTTGAAGAAAGGAAGAGCAAAAGAGGCAGGGAACAGAGATTCTCCAGCAATTATTTTCAAAAAATGGAGTCCATCCAAGGTCAAATAAACATTCCTTTGAAAAACAGCTTTTCCAGCGCTGCCCTTAAACCATGTCTTTAAATTATCCACATATAGAAAGCACAAAACAAAAAGGAGCTTCCTCGATTTTTTTCTCTACCAGCCCAAAAATGCAATAGGCAGAAAGGCAAATTCATAAAATAAATGTGAGAAAGTTCATTTCTTCAGATATGTGCTTGTCTTTCAAAACATTCACACCCAAATGCCAAATGCTGCTTCCACACAAAGGGGAGGGGTTAGTGCTTATTTGAAGAAAAGATTCCAAATCACCAAGGAGAAGCTTCACATAGAGAGAGGGATAAAAGCAGTTTCACTCGCGACACACCAAATATTTACAGCTTTCTACAGTTCTCTGTTACCAACAGCTCATGCCTTCACCAGTAATGGTGTTGGTTTTCCTCCAGTGGGAGATAAGGCATTCTGCTTCCACAGAAGTTCACCGCCATTCCCTTCGTGGTCTACAGGCAATGCCTCGTCTTTGTTTCCTCTCCAAGGAAACGTACCCTTCATAGGGTCCCTTTTATTTGGAGGAATACAACTTGATAAGCTGCAGCACTTATCAAGTTGTCTCACTGCAGTGTAACCGGAATCACCTTTTGTATCTCTCTTGATGGAATACCATATAGGGGACTATTTAATCTGGCTTTAACACATGGCCATATAGATTGGATTACTCTCCTTTATCATTCAATCTGTTTGCCTATATTTGCTTTGAGCACTGCTTTTAAACTGCCCAGGGTAGGTATTTGCTAGATGGGTAATTTAAATGATCAGTTAACCAACCAACCAACCAACCAATTCCATTTGACAGTGGCAACATTGGCTTTTCCTCCAGCTCCTTTCTGTTAAAAAATTGTACTTAAAACTGCAGAAGGAATTAATCTTGAACAGACAACGTGAGAAATTAGAGCAAAAGCTACTTGAGCTCCAAGGGGGTGAAGATGAGTGTAATGGCATTCCCAGATGATGGGTCTCTGATCTTTTGGGGAGAGCACACCTTTGTAAGGGGTGCTTAAGGTGCATTTCCCTGGGCAAACAAACATAACTGAGTGGCACACTGAGGTTGGCTGTGCAATGTGTAATATGGCTGCTCAAGGTCACATCAGAGGATCAAGGTACTGTGCCTCTCTAGATGCTGCTTAGTAATTTCCTTGGGATTTGTTCTTGAGCAGACCCAACAACAAAGGCTCACAGTTGCCTTCCAGTCATCACTTACAATATGAAGCGAATGGGCAAAATATTCACATAAACGGCCATGCTATGCCAGTCAGATTTCATTACAGCTCTTCAGGAATTCTGTTTTCAAATCACCTGTATTAATAAGACCCTTGGGACTCGTTGCTGAAGGTCTGCCTTACTATACGTTTCAGAGAGTAATTTAACCATACAAGCTGTTCTTATACTTTCCACGGGTATAAGCTTCACAAGTACAAAGTACAATTAACCAGCAAATGTGTGTTAGTTAAACTCTTTATTTCCTGCATGGGGGAGGGCAGGGATATTAGACTGCAGAGGTCTGCTTTATCAAATTGAGCTTCCCAACATATTTATGTTTTTCACGCTTTTCAGTGCAACATTTTTGTCAACAGTATTATTATTCTCCTTTGGGCAAACTGCTACTGGAGAGGTTCCTTGTAGGGCATCATTTCTTCAGCTGCATTGGCAGCCACAGCTCTTAGGGGAATTTTCTCTCCTCGCACGTTAACAGGAGTTCTTGTCACAACCTGGCAGGTTTATCGACAGTTTTTCCTCCTAAAATTCTCCATGCGTTCTCTTCCACTGTCATTCTCTAGCTTTCCAACCGTCTCTCGAGGAGTTCCTTAGGTACGTGTGAGACTAATAATCTCTCTCTCTCTCCCCCCCGCCTTCTATCTGTGTGTACCACATGACTAATTGTGATCACTGATTCACTATGCTATTTGGCTTAGCTGGTAAATGTGAAGCAGCCTTTAATCTGTTACTATAATACTCAAGGTAATTCAACCTATCTTTAAGCATATTTATTTATTGTACATATTTTTTCTTCTTCTTTTACTTCATACCATGTCTTTTCCATTGCTGCCATAAAGCAAAGCATAAACATCAACAACTAATCCCAATCAAAATATAATCAATTCAGTACTTTCACAAAGCACAGTCCAGGCACTATGTTCAGGCGATCAGGGAGGCTAAAACATCTTGCTACTCCCTGAGAATTAGTGAGGCCTCGAATCGTCAAGCGGAATTGTTCTGTGTGGTTCGCGACCTCACTAATCCTGGGCTGGCAAGGCCTCCTCCTACTGATTTCAGTAGTGAGAATTTTGCAGCCTTTTTTTCGATCTAAAATAGAGGCCATCTGTACCATTTTTGACTCCTGTTGCTCTAGTCCACTCTCGGCATCCCCTGATGCTGCACCCCCTCGGTCTCCTCGCATGGTTGAGTTTGGGCCTGTCTCCTCGCTTGAGGCCTCCAGGGCTATTGCCCATTGCCGGCCCGTGTCCACCCCCTCTGATCCTTGCCCATGTTGGCTTATGAAAGCCGTTGGTGGGAGCATGCCCGAATGGGCTTCTATTATCACCACAACCTCCTTCAGGGAAGGGATCTTTCCCTCTCGCCTGAAGGAGACTGTGGTGAAGCCCATTCTGAAAAAACCTGGCTTAGCATCGGGAGATCTGACCAACTACCGCCCGATTGCTAATGTTCCCTTTATGGGCAAGGTAATTGAGAGGGTGGCTGCGGTCCGGCTTCAATCATTTTTGGAGGGAGAACGCGTCCTTGACCCATTCCAGTCTGGGTTCAGGCTGGGTCGGGGGACTGAGACAGTCTTGGTCACTCTGCAAGATGACCTCCTCCGGGGGGGCCGACAGGGGTTGCTCTACCCTGTTGGTCCTTCTGGATTTGTCAGCGGCCTTTGATACTGTTGACCACGGTATTCTGCTGGACCGGCTCTCTGAGATTGGGATCGGGGGCACTGTTCACATTTGGCTCCGGTCCTTTCTCGGGAGCCGACCCCAGCAGGTTCAGCATGGGGGGGAGTTGTCTGCCCTGTGGATACTCCCTTGTGGGGTTCCGCAGGGGTCGTCCTCTCTCCCATGCTGTTCAACATCTATCTAAGGCTGCTGGCAGAGGTCATAAGGAGATTTGGAGTATGCTGTCATTACGCTGATGACACGCAGCTCCATCTCTCCTTTTCCACCGCTGCAGATTAGGCTGTCCAGACCCTCAATCAGTGCCTGGATGCAGTCATGGAATGGACTAGGGCCAACAGACTCATTTTCATCTCCTTTTTTCATCTCCATCGAATAGCCCAGATTCGTCCCTACCTAGATGGGGACTCCCTCAGGACAGTTGTGCAAGCACTGGTGATCTCGACACTAGACTATTGCAACACACTCTACATGGGGTTGCCCTTGACTCTCCTTCGGCGACTGCAGCAGGTTCAAAATGCAGCAGCCAGACTGGTGGCGTGTGTGCATTGGTTTGACCACATCACCCCAGTTCTGGCTCGACTGCATTGGCTGCCTGTTGCGTCTCGAATCAGATTCAAGGTCTTAGTTTTAATTTATAAAACCCTCCATGGCCTAAGACCTGACTACCTGGCAGAGTGGATTGACCAGCGGTCAACATCGGCCCAACCGACTAGGCTGTCGCGGGCGCACATGCTGCAGGTGGCCATGCCCAGGGAGGCTCGGAGAACATCCACCCGCGTCTAAGCGTTCTCTGTGGCAGGACCCACTATGTGGAACCATCTCCCCATCGAAGTGTGCCTAGCAGAGTCCCTGCCATCCTTCTGGAAGGCATTTAAAACTCCTTTTCCGGGAGGCGTTCGGTGACTAAAAAGGTCCCCCCCCACCATCTGCTATTGTTAATTGCTATTTTTAATTGAGTAGTTTGTTTACCTGTTTTAATTGTTTTATTTAATTGTGTGTTACTGTTTATACTGTCTTTGCTGTAAACCGCCCGGAGTTCCTCCGGGAAGACGGGTGGCATATAAGCCCAATAAATAAATAAATAATAAAATAAAAGAAGATCTGGTCAAATTTAATTTTTCCTATCAAAGCAAAATAATGTTTGGAAAGGAAAGGGCTAAACAGCAGAAAGAGTTACCAAAAAAACCATGTGACTACTAATACGATTACATACATCTAATGTAATACAGTATATGGAATAAATAAAATAAATAAATCTACTACTCCTGGCCTATATGCTTAAATGGTACACAATTGCATTTGATTACTTGCTTAGAAGATTTCTCCCTTTTTCTTTGTTTCTGGCAAGGCAGGAAAACAAAGTATAGTAATAAGCGTCCAAAACGAGGAGTCAGGGCTGGTCCTGCCATTAGACAGATGAGTCTGGCTCCTCTTGTCAACCGGGGGTACGAAATATGGCTTGATGTTGGAAAGGACTGCCATGCAGCCTGTCCTTTGCTTCACCAGGTAGCGTCCTGCCCTTAAGCAGCAAAGATGATTCAGCGGCCACTCAGCTGGTACATTTAGGTGGAACTGTGATGATGGGGAGCATCTTGTTCTCTGCCTCAGGCCACACACACTGTGTCCTGGGATGGTCTGTGAGTTGCCACTTTAAAAAAACAACCACCTTACTTTTCCCTTAAAGAAAGACTCCTATGCAACATCCTACCTTGATTTTAATTATACAGCTCTCTCAGGTAGATCAGCTGAGAGAGTATAGGCCTATCTGGGCAACCCAGTATGATGGAGAGGACAGAATTAGGGACTAGAATTTAGAAGACCTGGGTTTAGATCCCTCCCTCTGCCACGGAGGATCACTGGGGGTGTGGAACTGGTAAAACTACTTCCTAAATGCCTCATTCACCATGAAAACCCTATTTAGATCACTATCAGTTAGCTCTGACTTGATGGCACATAGCATCCAAAGCCCTGTCCAGCCGTTCCTAAAGGGGTTATTTGGAAAGGAAGAAGTGCCACTGTCGCCCCAGGGACAGGGGACGGTATGACAAGGAATGTTTCTACTGTGTATGGCATCTCTCCACACCGTGGAGGATCCTAAAAAATATATCAAATCTCCCAGTAGTATAGAGAGGCTCCCTGTGTAGCATCAGTTTGCTCTTCACAATTTTCTCCTCTACTGGGAGATGCAACAGATGTGAGGAGGAATTGCACTTTCAAATTTACCTCCTTTGAATGCCTCACTAGGGCTTTTACAACTAGCCAGAATGTAACGAGCAAGTTGTTGCAGAGTTCTGATTTGTGTGTGTGTGTAACTTCCTTGATCTGCATAGCAGAAGTGCAGGGTTTTACACAGCAGAACAGCTTCGGTGTCCCCAGAGCAGTTCACCCCCTTTCTCATTAACTGGCACTTATAGTCTCAATAACTCACTCTGCGTTAGTAGCAGAAAGAATAAAAAGCCATTTTCATTTACTTGCAGTTGAACAGATCAAACAGCAAACTGACTAACATGATTGCTTTCAGCAACATATTCTAGAGAGGGGAACTGAGCAGAGAGACAGGGTTCTCTTTGAATTCAAAGGCAAGAAAGGAACAGTTGGTTAGTGCTGGAAAGGTTGACAGTTACTGCAAAGCAAAGCAAAGTAGTCAAAGCAAAGCAAAGATTTTAAGTAGTCTCTGAGTGGTTTACAGTTTAATTTCAGAATGCAGGCTACACTCCAGGCAAGGAAGAGCCCTCCTAGCCAATCCTACTAAATGATGCAACCCCCCATCACCCCTCCCCCCAAAGAAAGCCCATGGCTGTTCTGGGATAAAGAATTGGATTTCCTGTTCTTAAGCTTAGTATTCCAGCCTACATACCACACTGGAAACAGGACAGGGCAGAAGAAAACTAAAGTGCAGTTTGGACCAGCTTAATTTAAAGCTGGTCCAATGACAGTTGTCTCTTACATTTGCCAGTTTTTTGAGAGGTTCTAAGCTAGCAGTGTCATGTTGAACCCTATTTTAAATTCAAAGAAACACAGATTTTTCTGGAAGGACCACAGTTTTGTTGACAGACTGAAGAATGGAAGCCGTTCTTGGAATGAAGCTGTAGTCATCCTTTCATGTAACTAGGGAGTTCCAAATGGTAAGACACATCCTTCTCTGTGTCAGATGCATCCGTCTAATGTCAAAGGGGCCTAATAAAGCACTGCAATGAATACATGGATGAGTCCATCTCGTCACCCATCGCAAGATGTCTGTCTGGGGTTGACTGTTTGGTGTGAGTCTCCACCCTCTGCCTGCCGCTCTTTCTGCAATGATTTTCCTTCTGTTTCCCAGTTCTTAATCCTGGAAAACAGGGATCTAATCCCATCCCCTTTTGGCACCAGGTCTTCCCAGCCACTCCTAAAGCTTCTACAAACCCCCAGCGACAGCTGTCATTTTAAGATGATGTTGGCTGTACCCAGAGCACTGTGCCATAAATGAAAAACAATTTGCAGATAAGCTTCCAGATTCTCTCCACCACCACCACCTCCTGCAGCGACAGCTTGGTTTGTCAGGAGGAAAGACCCTTCTGTTCACCAACGATCTGTTGCATCCTCCAAGGACTGCGGGTTTAACAGAAATGCCTGCAGGGGGGAAAAAAGAGGAGTCATGTTGACAGCTCCCGGGAGAGGAATCTTCCTGGGTTGTCTTGTGTGTGTGTGTGTGTGCATGTGTGTGTGTGATTATATGCATGCTCCAACTCCCCAAGCTGTCTTCTAGGGCACATTAAAGTGTCTGTGCAGGTTCACCACAGTCCTCCTTTTCATATTGTAGTAAACACCCCACAGGTTCATCTGTTTAAGAGCTGGTTCACCAGCGAATGGTTTTCACGAGACTGCCACACAATGAGCAAACAACTTCCATGTGTGAATGAGCTATCATGCAGAAAACTCCTGCTGACAGCTTGGATGGATTTGTCCCCTGTTGTGTATTGATCTGTATTCCTATTATCTGTAATTGCTTGTGAAGTAGCTGCCTTCCTGTTCCAAAGGGA
>JAHTLZ010000664.1:0-32868 GCA_023846285.1 Phrynocephalus versicolor | reverse complement strand
CCCCTATAAATGTAACCTCCTCTCCCCAGTCCCCAGTCTTGTCTCTCCCTGATTAAAGAGCTGTTCACTAGAAGCTGTTTCCAGCCTGCTTTGTCTCAGAGCTGAAATCACTGCTGAATCACTAACCCCACGCTACAATAGTTTATTCATTTTGTGCAATTAGAAACTACAGTGGGCCCTCGTATAACAGTTTGTATAACATAAAAATCTATACAACATAAAAACAAAATCTGGAAATAGGGGAAATTTAACAGAATTGTCTATGGGGTGAATCCGTACAACATAAAAATGGTTGTAATTAGGGATTACTCTGTTTTCAATGCATGCCTATGGGAAATTTATATAAAGGAAAATTTGCTTAACAGAATTTCATTTGGAATGAATTAATTCCTTTATACAAGGTACCACTGTATACACATCACAGCGACCATGCTATGAGCCCTCATATGAAGATAATACTCCATTATATTGTTACACCTCAAAACCAAGGCTGACTTTAAGTCCACATATGTGTTCTCTCGTGCACTCTCAGATGTATTTATGTGTGGGCTTTTGCATACATGGCTGGCCCTGTATTTCTTGGAAACATAAGCTGTGAGCTAGATATAGAACTATTTAGGGAGTAGCTGAGAAAAATGGAATCCAGTATAAATGGGATTACATTCTGAAATAAATCCTTGCAACAGAGCATTACAGTCATGCATCCTTTAAGTTGGTTCTCCTGCCCTCTTCACTAGAGTGTTGTATGTTGCCACTCAGTCATTGAACTTGAAAAATATTAGTTTTATTTTGCTGTTTTGTATTTGCCCAGAGGCCCGGAAAATTTATTTCCCCCAGAACCTTCTGTTTTACTTTGAACTCTGAACTTTTGATCTGTTTTGATCACATATCTTTGGAACACATTTCTTAGGTTTATACAATTCAGCAGATAAAAGAAATTACTGTAAAATTTATGACTAGCATTAACAAATCAAATAGATGCTTGATAAAATAATATGCAGTGAAATGTCAGAAACTCTAGAATATATAAGTTTAAACATGATAGAAATTTTAAATAAGGGTGCAAATCTTGAATTGGTTTATCTTCACATGCTAAATGAAGCCATGGTGCTAAAAGTAATCTACATTGTGAGATAGCAAATTAGCAATTTTTTTTAAAAAAAACCTTTTCAAAACTACTTTTCTTTAACTTGCAACATTGAATATGTGATGTGATAGTTTTTGCTTTGTTATATGGACCATACTGCCTTACTATGTGAAGACAGCCAATGTTACCATGAATATTGCCAATGGTGAGATATTTTCTGCATCCCTATTTGGTTCCTACCAATTTTCACTGCAAAGACAGAAGAAAAAAATAAGATTAAAAACACAAACGAGGCTTTCCCTAAGATATTATGGAGTTGAAAAGTTTTTATCTAAATTTCATCAAGTCACATTTTCCAGGAAAAAAAACAGGACACCACTTTAGCAATAAACACTAGCTAGTGAGTTGAACAGAATACATTATTGATAGCTCCAATTTCATATTTTGATGTTTTGCTGATCTCACCGCTGGTAAAAATTCAAAGGAACACTGGCTGTCCTTACATGCTTGGGGCATTGTGTCATTTATTTTTTCAATGACAGCAGCATTTCCTTCCCAATGAGAAAGGATGGATTTCCTTTTATTCTGGTACATTTCATCATTGGCTGGATGCCAGGAAGAGTTTTACAGGGCAGTTTCATAGATATGAACTGCTTGATAACTCAGCGGTCTAGGCTTCTCGCTCTGGAGCCAGACGTTGAGAGCTTCATTCCCTTATGTGGCTCCCTGACAGAAGCTGGATTCAGTTAGCCATAGGGTCCCTTCTAGCTCTGCAGCTCTACCATGATGATTAAATTATCTGATCTTCAGAGAGAATATCATCAGGAAGTAGAAGAGCAAAAAAGTCTAAGTCCCTTGTTGCTAAGATTTATCTCTAGTTCAGGCCTGCTCAAAATCCCCCTCCTTCACCCCATGTTTTTTTAAAAGAAAGTGAGTGGGGCTTGCAGTGGGGTGGCAGGGTTGGGGAGCAACCGGCCCCTGACACATTCTGAGCCACCAAATCTGGCCCTCCTTACAAAAAGTTTGGGCACCCCTGCTCTAGCTGGAAACAAAGAGGAAATATATATTAACACCAAAGTTACCAAATACAAGGAAACTCTAGCTAGCTTTCCTCAGACAATGAAGCTTGATAACAACACATCCAAAGAAGCAGACACTGATAGACAGACAGACAGACAGACAGACAGACAGACAGACAGACAGACAGACAGACAGACAGACAGACAGACAGACAGACAGATAGATAGATAGATAGACAGACAGATAGATAGATAGATAGATAGATAGATAGATAGATAGATAGATAGATAGATAGATAGATAGATAGATAGATAGATAGATAGATGGCCTTTTTTGGCGCCCTTCGGGTCAGTGAGCTGGTGGCAGTGGGGGGCGGGATACCTCCTTCACCGTCCTGCGCATATCTGATATTCATATGGCCATGGAAGGCCTTGCAGTGCACATCCGGAGGTCCAAGATGGACCAGAAGGGTAAGGGGGTGGAGATCAGCTTAGGCAATGCTCAGTGGGGGATATTTGCCCAGTGGCAGCCATGAGAGCCTACCTCGAGTTGAGGGGTCCTCGGGAGGGATATTTATTTATCCATCAGTATGGCCGGCCCTTGACCAAGTTCCAGTTTTCAGCCATGACCGGCAGGGTTTTGAGGGAACTGGGTGTGGGGACACTTAAATTTGGGACACACTCTTTCCGAACTGGGGCTGCGTCAACAGCGGCAGCCGTGGGATATGATCTAGGTTCCATTCGCCGGTTGGGGAGGTGGGCCTCCCAATGTTATCAGAGGTATGTGCGCCCATTGCTGGCACTTTAATATGTTGCTTTTGTCTCCCCAGGACCTGGTGGCCGAGCTCTCGTGAGAGAATTATTTTTGTGGGTCACAGTTACATATACTGGGCTGAAAATTTTGCCTGAAGAACTGGCTGGGGGCCCAATCTGGGTCTGGGCAATGTGGCAACCATTGAGTGGTGGGGAAAGAGGGAAATGCGGTGGTGGGAGTTCCTCGGCGTAGCTACGGCTGTGGCGAGGGGCCTGTCACTAGATGTCCTCCTTATTCATTTGGGGGGAAATGATTTGACCAGGCAAACTGGCAAATCCCTAATCCTCAAAAAAATTTCGCAACCTAGCGACTTGGAAGGCCCTGTTTCCGGCCTGTAGAGACCTTTGGTCAACGATGATACCCTGCCAGGTTTGGAGAGCAGACTGTGACCCCCAAAAGTTGAACCGCTCCAGAAAGGGGGTTAATCAAGAGGTTTGTCAGGCGGTCTGCCAGGAGTTTGAGGCGGTAGTGGGCTGCCTGGGTTTCAGTGTACGCAGGGCGGAGCTCTACAGGCCGGATGGTGTATACCTGACGGACGAGGGCACCAAGTTGTTCCTGCGGGATTTGCGGAGGGGCCTGGCTGCTGAGCTGGCTGTCTAATGGGTGACCGGGGCCATAGCAAGGCTAGGCCCACAGCAGTGGCGGCTAAAGCTGATGGAGGGCAGCGGTGAGCTTGCAATTAACATTTGGACCCAAATGCCCCTCAACCACAGCACTGCGGGCCAGGAGGTCTTGGTGCTGGGGTGGGGGCAAGTAAACGCCTCCCTGCGCTGGGAATTACCCAGATTGGTGCCATCAAAGGCAGGGAGGATTAAGCAAAATCAACTGGCCTTGTGGGTGCCGTTAGACGACGGTACCACCTGGGGGTTTGTGGCTCGCCCTATGCTGCCCAGTTGGAGGGGTCCCGGGAGACCCCAGGGTTCCAACCAGGTTACTGATGCCTGGCCCCTCCTGTTGTTGTTGGTTGTTGAAATTGTGTTAATAAAGTGTGGCCCAGTTACCCCCAACATACTGTCTCGCCTGGTCATTTCGAGTGGGAGGGCAAAGGTCTTTGTCTGTTTCTGGAAAGACAGCAGAAATGGGGTGGTCCTGGCTTCCACTGGGAGGGAGTTCCAGCGTCTGGGCGCAGCAGCTGAGAAGGCCCTTTCATGTGTTCCCACAAGACGTACTCGTGAAGGTGATGGGATGGAGATAAAGGCCTCTCCTGACAACGTTAACACCTGAGTTGGTTCATACTGTGAGATTTGATCTTTAAGGTAGCTAGAACCCACGTATACAGTGCTTTGTAGGTTAAGGTCAGCACTTTGAATTGTGTCCAAAAACTGATTGGCAGCCAGTGGAGCTGCTTTAGTAGGGGTGTAATGTGAACTCTGTAACCCACCCCAGTCAGCAATCTGTATGCTGGATTTTGGACCTGTTGAAGTATCCTGAGGCTTTTAATCGGAAGTCCCACATAGAGCACATTACAGTAGTTTGGGTATCTGGCTGCAGAGACAAAGACTGGGTCTGGGAATTTGATTCCACACTGAGACTCCTCCACAGGGGCTGGACTCAATGATCCATAGGGATCTTTTCAGCTTTGCAGTTCTAAGATTATTATATTATTCTTGCTAGATAACTTTTAATTCAAAAAAAAAAAAAACTCAAAGAGGATTACAATTGCATTTGTGATTCATTTTTCTTTTACAAACAACAGATCCCAGAATTCCCTGTGAATTTCACTGGCCATCTCCATATCTAAATTGTGCTTACCCAGGAGAAAACATGGGGTTGAAAGCTTCATGGCTTCATTGAGGCTGAGCTCCTGCTTAGTTTCCTATTAAAGTTGCCTCATTGCTTGCTGACAGCTCCTAGAGGTGTGGATTTGTTGACATGTGGGACTCCCAGAATGGAGAATTTTACAATCTGGAGCCCTAAAATTCCCCAATAACACGTCCCTAGTTTGCAAAATTGCCTGTATTTTAAAGTCATGCGTAACACTTGATTATGCATGGTCATTGATCCGTTATCACATTGACTTTTGTAGTTTTAATGATGACATACAAAGCCCTCAATGGTTCAGGACCTTGCTATCTGTCTGAATGGCTCCTCCCACAGACTACTGCCCATAGGACCTGATAATCTCAGGCAGGACTTTTGATGGTGCTGTCACTGGAGGAGGCTTATAAATCACTGGCAAGAAACTGGGCTTTCTCAGTGATGGCCCCTCAACTTTGGAACCAACTCCCTCCTGAGAGCTGCCTGGCCCTCTAGCTGCCTGTTGTTAAGAAATCTTAAGATGTCGCTACCACAGAAAGGCTTTCCCTGGTTATTGGTTGAACCCATTCAATTGGCTGATATTCATCTTCTCCTACTCTGACTTTGGTCTATTTTTTCCCTTCATTCTGATTTGATTTTGATTTGACTCAGTTATGCTTATTCTGTTTTATTATGTCCTATTGTTTCATTTATTGCATAGTGTTGATGTTTATCGTTTGTATTTTAACATTTGCTTAACTGCTCAGAGTGCCCTTGTTGAGAGATGGTGTGGTATATAAATGAATGACTGAATGAATGAATGAATAAATAAATAAATAAATAAGAACTATGTTGTGCACTTCCATACCCAGTACCATTGGAAGCGGGATTTCTCTTTTCTTTCCCCTTCCTACAGCTCTTTGTAACACCAATAATCTGCTCCAAAAGGTTTCTCAGACCTTTGTAGCAGCTTCCAGGGTATACCTGGGTCTGCAAGAGAAAGGGGGAATGGCCATCTCTGACAGAATCAGCAAGCTCCAGTCCAAGTACACAATAGGATCCCAGCTATGGAATTTAAAGTTACGTTCATTTTAATATTTACTAAGGAAAGCATGTTCTCAATTCTCTATTGAAGGCAAGAAGGGCTGTAAGCAACCTGATATAAATCTATATCAGTTTGTTTTGTTTTTCTTTGGATTGGACTTCATATATTTCAGCAACTGAGACAATCATAGAATCATAGAATCATAGAATCATAGAATCATAGAATTATAGAGTTGGAAGAGACCTCATGGGCCATCGAGTCCAACCCCCTGCCAAGCAGGAACCCCTTCACAATATTTCCGACAGATGGCCATCCAGCCTCTGTTTAAATACCGTCAAAGAAGGAGACTCTACCACCCTCCGTGGCAGCATATTCCACTGCCGAATAGCTCTAACTGTCATGAAGTTCTTCCGAATGTTCAAATGGAATCTCTTTTCCTGTAGTTTGAAACCATTGCCCCGAGTCCTAGTCTCTGAAGCCATGTAGAACAAACCTGTTCCCTCTTCAATATGACATCCTTTCAAATATTTAAACATAGCTATCATATCCCCTCTCAGTCTTCTTTTTGATAGGCTAAACATTCCCAGTTCCCTAAGCCGTTCTTCATAAGACATCTCTTCCAGGCCTTCAACCATCCTAGTCGCTCTCCTCTGGACCCGCTCGAGGTTGTCAACATCCTTTTTAAACTGAGGCGCACAGAACTGGACACAGTACTCCAGGTGGGGTCTGACCAGAGCAGAATAGAGTGGCACTATCACCTCCCTTGATCTAGACACTATGGTTCTGTTGATGCAACCAAGAATCGCATTGGCTTTCTTGGCCGCCGCATCACACTGCTGGCTCATGTTCAATTTGTGGTCCACCAAGACCCCCAAATCCCTTTCACAGGTACTATTCTCTAGCCAAGTGTCCCCCATCTTATATCTGTGCAATTCATTCTTTCTACCTAGATGTAGCACCCTACATTTCCCTCTGTTGAAATCCATTCCATTAGCTTTGGCCCAGCATTCTAATCTGTCAAGGTCCTTTTGGATTTTCGTCCGATCCTCTAGGGAATTAGCAACCCCCCCCCCCAATTTGGTATCATCTGCAAATTTAATTAGCATACTCTCTATTCCTTCCTCCAAGTCATTAATAAAGATATTGAAGAGCACTGGACCAAGAACAGAACCTTGGGGCACCCCACTGGTCACGTCTCTCCAAGATGATGAGAGACCATTTATGATCACCCTTTGCGTGCAATCAGTCAACCAATTACAAATCCACCTCACTGTAGCACTATCTATCCCACTTCCTACTAACTTCTTAGCAAGAATACCATGGGGAACCTTATCAAAGGCCTTGCTAAAGTCCAGATAAGCAATATCCACAGCATTCCCCTCGTCTACCATGCCTGTAATTCTATCAAAGAAAGAGATCAAATTAGTCTGGCATGACTTGTTTTTAAGAAACCCGTGTTGACTTTTTGTAATGACAGCATTGTTTGTTAGATAATTGCAGACTGATTTCTTAATAATCTGTTCTAGGATCTTTCCGGGAATTGAAGTCAAACTGACTGGGCGGTAATTATTTGGGTCCTCTTTTTTTCCCTTTTTGAAGATGGGGACAACATTAGCCCTCCTCCAGTCGATGGGGACTTCCCCTGTTCTCCAATCATTCTAAAGACACTACTGGCTTATGATTATTTATGATTATCTATTTAAATCAATAGCATCCCAAATCTGAAACCATTTTGCTTCACAACAGCAGTAATTCACACATAATACTAAGTTCTGGATACTTGCATCTAAGGATTGCTTGTTAAGATTCTCTTTTATCCGAGTATAGAGGGAATACCGATGCAATTGACCTTTTCCAAAGTACTGTCTGGCAAATCATCTTGCTTGCATTAGTAACTCTTTTACATCATATAGTTTGACATGGAAACTATGTGGCTCAAAAGATTAATGCAACTTCTAATTTTGCATAGTTGTGGCTTATTTGGTAATACTTCACTAATTGCATTCATATGGTCTTCCCACACAGGCATGGTTTGAAACTGGGACTAATTAATTTAAATGCAGGAGGTCTAAGTCTTGTGACATTCGCAGTTCAAAGTAAGGCTGCAAATGGACATCACCTTCTAACAATCTTCAGCTTCTGTGACAAGCTTCTGGTGGCGTTCTGGCACATAACCCTTGTGCATCCTGTGGATGATTTGCATTGACTCTCTCCTGGGAGGCATGGTGGGAACACAACTTTCTGAATTTGAGATCACATTTCCCATATTTCCAGAACCAGTATAAAAATGAGAACTTGAGTATATTTCCAGTTATAAAGTTACAGCTTCCTCAATTTTCCATGAAACTCTTCAATTAAAAATGTATTATACTATGAGAAATTCCTTGCAAACGTGTGACTATTTGGATGATTCATAATCTGCATACAGCATGTTGGGAAAAATCTCCACAAAAATATATCAACATTTTTTTAAAAAAATAAAAAATAATGTGAAGTACAGGGAAATGAACTTAAGGTTAGAAAATACCGTCTGAGCAAAACTAAACTTGACAGATTCATCCATCAAGACACTTACAAACACTGTCAAGCTCATCCTGGCTTTCTGACAACATATACCGAGGGGGGGGGAATTATGTGCTCTACTTAAAATCATGGGAAAATTAAGTTGGAGGGGGCTATAAACTTATTGAGTCCAACCCCGCTGCTCAATGCAAAAATCCAAATTAAAGTATATCTGACAAGTAGAATGGGCACAAAATGATAAACCAAATGCTGTTTCATCATTTCATAACAAAACAAAACAGTAGAATATGCTTTGTTATGAAATGAAACAAAATGCCTTTTTTTTTCTCTAGGAACGAAATGATTCATCCTAGAGGAACCAGAATGGCAGAGGTCACAGAGCTTCCTCAAGCTCTTCCCTGTAAGTCCCCAAAGTTTGGAGAGGTTTGGGTTAATGGGACTGAGTTATTAAACTTCAAAGGGGGGGGGGGTCCCTCTAGGAAAAATCACTTCTAATTGACTCTGAAGCCAATAATAGTCCCCTCCCCCCCACAGGCGAGTGATTAGCAGCTTCCTAACTAAATTAGAATTTTTTCTAGGCGGACCCCCTTTGGAGTTTAATAACTCAACCCCCTGACCCCCAAACCTCTCCAAATTTGAGGGGGTTACAGGGACGAGCTTGAGGAAGCTCCCCTGCCATTTCCATGCAGATACACGCTGTGATCAGTACTTTTTAGCACATAAACATAACAAAACATTATGTACTTGGAAATCTGGATCACAGCGGTGTATCGGCACCAAAATCACTGGGGAGCTTCTTTGGACTCTTCCTTGTAAGCTTTAGGGGGCTGAGTTATTAAGCTCCAAAGGGGGTCCCCCTAGGAAAAAATCATTTTAATTGAGTTGGGAACCCAGCTAATCACTTGCCCATCAGTGGGGTTATTGTGGTTTCACGATTCAATTAGAATGATTATTTCCTAGGGTGACCCCCTTTGGAGTTTAATAACTCAGCCCCCTGACTGCCAAACCTCTTGAAATTTCAGAGGCTTACAGGGAAGAGTTTGAGGAAGCTCCCCAACAATGTTGGTGCCTCTAGGACCCATGGGAGCAATTATACAGCATTTTGTTTCATTTTGTTTCATTATGAAACTACTTTAAAATTGTTGCAAACAAAATGAAATGAAACTAGTAAAGAAACAAAAGAGAACAACCCCCAACTATATTTTCATTTTGTGCCCATCTCTACTGACAACTGGTTGTCTGATTTTCTCTTGATTGCTTCCAGCATTGGAGCTTTCACCATACCCTGAGGTAATTAGTTCAGTTATACTGTTCAGGTAAGACTTTTTTCCTGATATTCAACTAAAATCAGGCCTCATGAGTCTATAACTATGTGTCACGTACTCTGAAATGGCCAAGAACAGATGCTGGTCTGACAATCTGTCAATTATGTCTTTCCTCAGTTTTCTTTTCTCAAAGCAAAGCATGCCCAGTTCTTTCAGTCTTTCCTCATAGGACTTGGTCCCACCCCAAGTCATCTTTGTTGTCCTCCATTGTCAGCATCTTTCCTAAAGTCTAGTGTCCAGAAATGGACACAGCACTCAAGATGAAACCTAACCAGTAACAAATAAAAGCAAACTAGTATTTCACTGCATTTGCAAATTATATTTCTGTTAATACAGCCTAAAGTAACATTTCACTTTTTTACAGTCTCATCACATTTTGGCTCATACTCAGCTTTTTATCTACAACAACTCCAAGATTCTCCTCACTTTAAGTATATGTGAGTGAGGTAACATCCATCTTGTAACTGTGCATTTGGTTTGTTTCCCCTAGGTAAAAAACTTCACATTTAACTTTGTTAAATTTTGCTATGTTCTTTTCAGCACAGCACTCAAGCCAATCAAGATGTTTTTCAAATTTGTTTCTGTCTTCTAGGGTATTAGCTATTGGAGCCAATTTCGAATCATCCACAGATCTAATAAGCATTCCCTCCATTTCCTCATTCAAATCATTATTAAAGATGCTGAAAAGCACTGGGTCCAGGACTGAGAAATTTTGGCATCCCATCTGTAACCGCCTCCAAGTTTGAGATGTAGCCATTCATAAGCACTTCTCATAAGTATGATTCTGTAACCAATTGTGTATCCACTAGAGATGGGTGTTTCACTCAGAAGATGACTCATTCCAAATTGAAACACGCCAGCACAGCTGGTGCTTGGAACTAGAGATGGGCACGACTTAGCGGTATTCCCGTTTCCGTTTCCGTTACTCGGTTCCGTTACTCTACGGAAACGGTAACGGGAATTACTCCACCAGAATTCGAGCTCGAACCGACGAACAAACAATTTTGTCTGATTTGTCGTGCTCGTTACTTGCATCGCGCGATGCCACGCGGCACAGAAAAAAAGTTTTTAAAAGTTAAAAAAACCCGGTTCCCGGCCAAAAAGCAGGCGGAAAAATGCTTGCCGTGCCTCAGGGCACCTACCGGAGGGATGGTTTGTTTCTGGAGGGGGGGGTCCTGGCCTCCCCCCCCTCCATCCTGGGCTGCTCTGGTCTGGTGGTGGGACTCGCCGCAGGCTCGCAGCCAGCAAAAAGCCCAGTCTCGCCGCCGGCCGCCGCAATTAAAGCGCAAGCAAGCAGCACGGACGGCACAGGAGGAAAAAACTTTTAAACTCTCCCCCCACCCATTCCCGGCCCAAAAAGCAGGCGGAAAAATGCCTGCTTGACTAAGGGCGCAGGGCACCTACCGGAGGGATGGTTTGTTTCTGGAGGGGGGGGGTCCCGGCCTCCCCCCCTCCGTCCTGGGCTGCTCTGGTCTGGTGGTGGGACTCGCCGCAGGCTCGCAGCCAGCAAAAAGTCCAGTCTCGCCTCCGGCCGCCGCAATTAAAGCGCAAGCAAGCGGCACGGAGGGCACAGGAGGAAAAAACTTTTAAACTCTCCCCCCACCCATTCCTGGGCCAAAAAGCAGGCATAAAAATGCCTGCTCTTGACTAAGGGCGTAGGGCACCTACCGGAGGGATGGTTTGTTTCTGGAGGGGGGGTCCTGCCTCCCCCCCATCCTGGGCAGCTGGACTCGAGTCGCCATGCCATGCGGTGCAGGAGAGGGGATCCAATATGTGACGGCGAACGCAATATTGTTTTTGAAATTGTGGTCCAAAAACACACAAGCACAACAGAAACACGCGGAAATTTATAAACTGCCAGATTTTTCACAGTAGCAGTGGGTTTTTTCTTGCAACAAAATGTCTCTCCTCTCCTCCTCTGTCCTCCATTGATTTTATTTTATTTTTTTTTTTTTACACCTGCGCAATGACGGGCTGGCCGAGTGGCCATGGCCAGCCATGTGGGAGTGGATGACCATGCAAATTTTTGGAGCCATCCCACCAATCGCATGGCCACTTGGCCATGGAGACTTCTGGGATGTGCCAAAAAGCCCCCTAAAACCTGCCCTAGCCCCCTAACCCTAACCCTAATCCTTGACTCCTTACCCATACGTCACAGACTGTCTTCTTAGTGGGTCAGAGAGGCACCCAGATGTGCAACCCACTAGCCCACCGTAACCTTACCCGTCACTAGCCTAACCCTAGCCCTTGCACTAACCCTTACCCACCTTAACCCTAAGCCAGATCTACTTGCATTGCACTACACGCAAGTACGATTCCCTTCTTTGTGAGACAAAGCAGGTGCGACCCAGTCGTCCTTGACGGAGGGTCGTACCAGTGGACTGGTCTCACTGTCTGCAATAGTGGTATGCATATCCGTATGGCTATGCATGCCATTTTGCAGCAGCAGGTGAGGAGGGGAGACCCCCATGTTGAGGGGTCTCTTGGAGCCTGCTGCTTCCCCTTCCTAGTGGGTGAGGATAGGAGGCACCCACGGGTGCCTCCAGGAGCCTGCTTTCCCTTTATAGTGGGCCAGAGGAGGCACCCACCCCACAGAGGTGCCTCCAGGAGCCCGCTACCCCCCCAAAAAACCCAGTACTAACGAAAATGAAAAAATGAAAAAACGAACAGACTATTTTTTGCGAATTTTCGCGAAAAACGGAAACGAGCCAAAACGGAACCGGCCCGACTAACGACAACTCGAAAAAAAATTTTTTCAAGTCGTGCCCATCTCTACTTGGAACCCAGACCCACCCTCTGGAATAAAATCAACCACTGTCTTACCTTGCTGTAGTTTGTGCTGGGGGAAATTCCAATCAGGATGATGCAAGGACGTGCATCATCCTGCCTCCCTGTCTGATTGGCCAGTGCCAGGGAGAGGGAAAGAGGATGCATTGGAGGCTGCTTCCTGATTGGATTGTGATTAGAGAGTGAGTAATCCAACCCTTCTGTCATACCATTATATTGGACTGCCAAAAACATTTTCCCCATGTTCACTGACTCAAAAACCAGCACTGTATTTGCCTTGTAGTTTTCTTGCATATATTTTCAAGTAGAGTCTTGAAAAGTCTTTGCCCACCCCTCCCGGAAATAAAGAAGTGTGATATGTTTGTGAGATTAAAATTGGGCCACAATTTATTGACATGAAATTCACTCAATTCAGCTGTTAAGCATCCCTTAAACAAGGGGGCCTGAATGTAGTGGAGACAGATCAGTTCATGATGCCTAATATTATTAGAAGGGTGCTGCCCTCCTGTTCAGCTCCCTGCCAAAACCTGCAGTCTGGGCAGCCCTCATTGTGACCAGTTATAAACCTCCCATTGGCCTAAAGAGAATGGGACAGGCAAAAACACACTGCCACTCCAGTCCAATTTGTGTAGCAGCCAAAAATTCCCATCCAGGCCTTACAGAACTGCTAATCTCATTCTCTCATTTGGGAGGGTGGGTGGGAATATGGCTGGATCAAGAAAGAAGCCTCTTGCCACATGGTGAGGCCTTATAAAACTAATGCCCCTACAAGCAGCCCATACGCTGCACACATATAATGACTGCCGGGTGCGTGGGCAAAGAGGCCCCTCCCTGCACTACAGCAGTTTGGAGCTGCCACTGCAGTACTGTAGTACTCAAATGAAGACTCTGACCACAACTTGAGTTTGATGATCGGCTCAAGTAGCTGGCTCAGGGTTGATACAAACATCTATCCTCTGAGGTCAGTAAATTGATTATGCAGCTCAAGCATGCATGTATGTGTGGTAATGTGTAACCTATACAATTAAATTGTAAACTGCTTAGAGAGTGCTTGAAGCACAATGGGCTGATATATAAGCAGTACACTGCTGTGCTGTGCTTTCAACTGGTTTACTTGGAACCAGACATCTGAAATCAGCCCATAAAATTAATTGCTTGATAAATTTTGTTAAAGGAGCAGTACATGCATTAAATGGCCTTTTTTCTTTTTGACTAGAGCACTGTCACAATTCTGTATATTGGAGATGCATTCACAATAGTGTATATGTGTCTGGAAGTTGAGTCATGGCAACTGGACTTCTTTTCTTGAGAGATTGAAACATTTCAATGCTCATCTAAACAGCTTCATCAGTCTGAGGAAAGCTAGTTGTGAGTTCTCCATTTTATAGTTCACTTTGACCTCAGTGCATATCTGTGATTTCATTTCATGCCAACTGTATTCATAGAAGTATCAATGACAACTGACTTTCAATAAATGGAAAAATCCTTTCAAAATACAGTATTTTCCATGTATAAGACTATATTTTATCTAACATTGTTTACTTAAATTCAGGGCCGTCTTATACATGGAAGTAAGCCAAGGAGAGAACTGTGCAGTTGCAAAACTGTAATTGTGGCTCGGAAAAGTGGCGGTTGTCTTATACATGGGAGCGTCTTATAGATGGGAAAATATGGTACCTTGTTCACATATATAAAAAGTTCATGATTCATGAATCGAATAGGGTTCCATGTGATTTCCACATTATTTTTAAAGGAAAAAAGTCTAGAAGGACTTCAAAATTGAGATTTATTTATTTAATGAACTATGAAGGTCACTAGATACAAATAGCTTTACGAGAACAGCTAGTCATGTTGACTAGTAAAATATAGGCCCCTGGAGGTACTATATATTATTTATATGATAAAACAGAAAGAGACTACAACTGGAAAGACTATTATGGTATTTAACTATGATTCGAAACTCATTTCCCCACTGTCAAGTTCTTGATTAATGGTGCAATATCTTTCTGTACTCGATATTTTTGCAAACAACAGTGTCTTGCACCATTACAGAAATTATTTTCCCTTCTCCAGGAATATTTATTTATTTATATATAGAGTAAATATATATTCAGAGTAAATAACAGTTAAGTACTATAATAAGTAGAGGTGGACACAGAACAGAAAACTGATGGTTTGGTTGGTTCTGTTTTGGGCCCACCCTTGGTTCGGGTTCAGGTTCATACAAATTTTTTAAAACAATTCATACGAACCCAAACCGAGACAAACTGGGCCAGGCAGCAGTATACTGTCCCACCACCGCCTCCGGAGCCCCAGGTGGCAGTAGACTGTCCCACTGCCACTTCCGGAGCCCTGGGTGGTGGTAGGCTGTCCCACCCCCACCTCTGGAGCCTTGGCCGCAGCCGGGCCGGGTGGCGGTAGACTGTCCTGCCACCACTTTTTTTAGCCCTGACCACGTGGCCCTAGTGGCCAGGTCGGTGCTTTTTTTGTTTTTCAGCACTGACCACATGGTCCCAGGAGACGGGTTAGCACTTTTAAAAGTTTATTTTTTATTTTTTTTATTTTTTCAGTGCCAACCATGCAGCCCCAGGGATTGGGTCAGCGCTTATGTTTTTTGTTTTTATAAGTCTCCAATGCCAGGGGCTTCTCTTCCCCTACAGTTGAGAGGCACTGGCTTGGAGCCAGCACCTATCAGCTGAGAGGCACTAGCTGCTGTGCCCCTTTTATTTATTTTTCCTCCTGGTCCTGGCCCCTGCAGAAGAGAAGACGGCTACAAGGTAGGAGAGGGAACGAAAAATGAAACAAAATGAAACAAAATGGAAATTTCCATTTCGTTTTGTTTTGTTTTCCTTTGATGGCTTGGATCATTATTCATTTGGTTAGATAATGAAACGAATAACAATAATGAAACGAATTAAAAATTCATTTCGTGCCAGTCTCTGATAACAAGTCTTTAAAAAATTCATTACACTGGCTCTTTTATATCATCAGTCTACTACAGTATAGGTGCTACACAGAGCTATATAGGCTGATAAGATTGTATGGCTGAATCCCTGTTGCTTAGTATAGTAAGTTTCAACTAGAATATCCCCATTGATTCAGTGGATATTTGTTGAGTCAATTGCTTGGTAAGTTCCTAATGATTCTATTAGTCTATTCTAGTTACAATACACTAAGCAAAAGGACAAAAAAATTTAAACCTCTGTGCTTCTCATTTGTTGTACTCACAACTACAGTAGAGTAATGCCCTTTGTTAGGGGGAAAAGGCAGATAATCTTCATTACGATGGGTGTTGTAAAACATACCTGTTCAAAAACAGCTCTGACAATTGCTTTGTATTTGGGTGAGACGTGGTCTACATTTCTCAAATAAACCCGCAACATGTAGCATTTTAATTTTTGTCAACTCAAGGAAAGTGGTTTTAAGTAGTTTCCTTTGTTTCTACTGAGTAATTGAAATGAATCCTTTTAAAACTGGGTGTAACATTCACAATGAGTTTAAGTCAAATAAGAAAGCAAAGTGCTAATATAAATGGCCCATTGCTGGCCACTTATTTTAACCTGCTCTCTAAGAAAGCAATATGACTCCGAGGAAAATAAATATGCTACTTGGAATTCATTTTGTTGCTGTGAAACCCAGCAAGGCTTTTAAAACAGGTCAAATCCCAGGGTTTTTTGGATGTGTGATCAGGCACAGATTTTAAAAAATAGTCAGCTTCTGGGACTTTCTGTTCCTTGGTATCATTTTGAGAATGGTACTGAGCACAAGAGGGCATCCTATATACCAATGATTCCAAACACTGGGTTCCCAGACATTCTTGGATTACAGCTCCCAGAAACCTTCACTACTGGCTATGCTGGCTAGAGCTTCTGGGAGTTGCAGTCCAAGAACACCTGGAGACCCAAGAAAGAGAGCCACTCGAGTAGGTCATTTGGAATATAGTAACCCCCCCCCCCGCCTATCGCAGGGGTTAGGGACCCAACCCGACCCACAATAATTGAAAATCCACGATATGTGGATGCAGGTCGGCTTGGGCATGGGGCACCTAGCTGAGGGCTCTTGTACTGGCGATGCCCTGAACGAGCCTGTGAGGGCTTTTCCGGGACTTCTGGAGGTCCCAAAAGGGCCTTCAGGCAACCTGGAAGTGACTTCTGGTAAACCGGAAGTCACTTCTGAGTCACTGGAAATCATTTCATTCCGTTTACCGCAATTCACTTCAGGTTCACAAGAAGGCCCTTTTGGGGCCTCCAGAATGCCCAGGAAGCCCCACCACCACAGGCCCGTTCAGGGCAGTGCCAGTCCTGGGGTAAGTAAGGGAGGCCTGCAACAGGTCTTCAGCCCCTTACTCCAGGGGGCCTGTATTCATATACTGCGGTCCTGTGATATAGCGGGACCACAGTATATGAACCACGAATGGGTGGGGGACCACTGTACTGCAATTGATGTTTTCAATATTCAGGCTGCCCTCTGCTATATAAAGCTTGGCATCCTTTTTCTGACTAGCAACCTGGGCACAACACACTAGTTTACAGCAAAATGCTGCTGAAATAAATGTAGCAGAACTTTACTAATACTGTGTCACTGAGAATGAAAATGATCTTACGACTGTAGAATGGCTCTGGTTTTCAAGATATGATATTGGATCAGTATATGCGACTCTTGACTTAGGAATGACAGAGGATAATTTATGTATGTATTTATTTGATTTATATCTAATCTCCATTTAAACCAGAAATGACTAAAATGATAGGGTGGGAGAGTACAAATCCTTTTTACCAACTGTCAGACAAGAACTGGTGGAGACTATTTCGTCCTAGTCCTGTTCTCACTGTTTTCCTTGAACAAAGAGAATGTCCAATTACTTCTACAGGTGACATAATGTCCAACTTGAAAGCAACTGTCAGGGCATAGAAAACTGGATCTTAGAAGAATGGAACACAAAAGGGAAACACATGTGCCTTGATTCAAAGAAGTCTGCTTCATTGGAGATAAAAACACAAGGAGACAGTAAATTATCTTGCAAAGTACAATAAGGGAGAGTACTGACAGCTTTTTTTCAACTGTACGACTCCAAAAAGGATAAAATTTCTGAGAGAGGGAGGTGTTTATTACAACAGTTTAGTATCTTCAGAGTTAAAGCAGTATGATCTAACAGGCTGCAAAATGTGAGAAATAGCTATATTTAGAGGTCAGCTTTGCATTGGCAGCAGCTAAAAACTACAAAAGGTTCTGGGTGCTCATGCAATTTACTATTAGGAGGATGCAATCCTAGTTACTTGCTTGTGAATGATTTAAACAGGTAATTCTGGTCCTATTTGAGCAGTGTTGATGCTCTAGAAAATGGGGTACTTGGCACAAAGGCACGTTCCTGCACTGCCTGGTCTGCCACCTAGTCAGCTTGAACAGTGGCCCTAGGGTAAGTTGGGGTGGCGGTGGTATGCAATTTGCAAGTGCAGCACTTTTCCCGGCCAGCCAGGAGGCCCCAGGGGAGAGTCCATGGGTGCTGCTGGGATCCTGGTGAGGGAGGCACTAGCCTGGCCCAGTGGTGGGGCTTGCTACCAAACAGCCAGTAACGACTTCTGTCAGCCCTCCATTGTGGCAAGGCAGGCTGGTGTGCTCTGGCACTGGGCTCTGCTCCCTCCCTCTGCCTCCTTGGTGAGAATGCTGATGGAGCTCCAGGGCTCAAAGCACCACATGACAGCAAAAGGGGTGGGAGGGAGCAAGGGAGGGAGCAAGGGAGGGAGGGAAGGAGCAGCAGCAGAGGCAGCCATGACTGCTGGCAAGTCGCACACGACCACCACTACCCTGAATTATCCTAGGTAGACATGTGGTGGTTTGCACCCTGGACTGCCATCAGCATTCTTTCCAAGGTGAGAGGGAAGGAGCTGAGCCTGGCACCAGAGCGTCCTGGCCTGCCTTCCCACAGCGGAGGGCTGACAGAAGTTGTCCCTGGGTCTCCAATAATGAGCCCCACTGCCAGGCCAGGCTAGTGCCTCCCTCATTGCTGGTGCGTGCAAGGAAAGCATCAGAGAAGAAATGAGGGGGACCTTCTTCAATCCCTCCAAAGGCTGTGATTGGGGATTTGCTCCTCCAACAGCTCACATGGTGGGCACCTTCTGCTCCCCTTTCACTCACCCTCCTCAAGGATGGCAGCTTTGGGATCATGGCAACCCCAGCTCTTTTCCCATGCCTGTCTTGCCACTCACCTACACTCCCATGGGGCCTCCTGGCCTGCTGGAGAAGTGCTGTGCTGGCAAGTTGTGCACCACCAACACCCCGACTTACCCTAGGGCCACCGTTTGAGCTGACCAGGTGGCAGACCAGGTGGTGAAGGAGCATGTCTTAATGACACCTGGTCTGCCATGCTGCCCAGTGTTGGGGGTGTGGCTGGGTGGCTTGCCAGGGGCAAAAGGGCTGGGCCCCATGGTGCAGCTTTCACCCCCAGCAACCTCCCGTGGATCACCTATTGCAGATAACTGAATCCGTGGATGGTAAATCTGTCGATACGGGGGTCCTATAGTACCACCCATCTGACATGAAGCAATTCTGGCTGGTTTTCAGCATAATACAAGCCATATATAATATACAATAATAAAAAAACATAGTAAAATAGCAAATAATACAAATAAGAGCATAATTAAGTAAACATCACTCATAAAAAATCAAAGATACATAGAATAGGCTAATGGCAGACAAGAGGAAATCACAAAGTCAGTGAAGTACGGAGCAGTAAGTAACCAGGAAAAGCAGATTTAAATAACCACATTTTCAATCAGTTTTTGAAGGTCAGCAATGTGGGGGCCTGGCCGATCTCTGAGGGAAGTTGATTCCACAATGTAGGTGCCGCCACCAAAAAGGCCCAATTCCTTATTGTTGTCTTGCGAGACAATGTCGGCACCCTCAGATGACCTGCTTGCAAAGAGCGAGTGACATGGGCAATTATCTGAGGTAGGAGCCGTTCTGACAGATAGCTAGGTCCTAAACCATTTAGGGCTTTTCATATCAGCATTAGAACCTGGAAGCCAATTCAGTAATGGATTGGCAGCCAGGGCAGTGTGGCCAGCGTCGGGGTGATGTGGTGGAATCCTTTAGTACCTGATATCTGGTTGTTTCTGAGGCTACAAATAGTCTTGCACGCTATCTGGCTGGGATTGTGCTGCATAATGCCTCTTGTTGATTATTTCAGCCTGGATGCCATGGGGAGGACATTCAGCAAGGTAATCTTTGTTTTGACCTTTACGAAGATTTTATATGTAGAATTATTTTGAAAGAAATTGGTGGAAGAGAATGGTGTTCCTTGTCATGTTTAGAAGCATGGGATGGTGCTTGAGTGCCATTGGGATGATTGTCCACGTGGTCTTGAAACAATTCCTTGAGTATAGAGCAGCAGAAATGGGTTTCCAGGTTACACAAAGCTGCATGTTCTGTGTGGGTCTAGTGGAAAAAAAAAAGATATGTGTGCTATGTACTGCCAAGTCACATATGACTTACAATTTATTTTATTTATTTTTATATTTGTATACCGCACCGATTTCCCAAAAGGGAACTCTGGGTGGTTACAATGATCCTTTAAAAAGTTTTCAAGCCATGTGAGATATTTACAAAAAATTCCCACACCATAGTGAGTTTCCCTGGCCATGTGGGGACTTGAGCCCGGGTACATCACACGATCCGCCACACTACACTGGCTTGCAAGACAAGAGAATAATCCCATGAAAGGGCTAGCTATTTTGATTGGCTTAGACCTACAATACTATTATTTGGATTTCTTTTTATAACGAGATAGGAAGCATTACTCAGTATAGGGCCACATTTTTCATACAGATAGAAGAATAATTTTTCTTCTTATTTAGAGATGCAAATTGTGTCGTGTAGATGGCTTTCCTTGCCCCGAAGTGATCCTGTCCAGTGTGCAGTGGGGTGGTTTGGCTCTGCATAAGTGGTTCATGCTCTGGGATATCTCTCATTATCTGGACCTGTTTGCTATGTAGAACTTTATGAGGTAGCTTTGTACTTATTTGGAGGGAGCACTGCAGACTCTCTAGTCCATATAAAGCAAATAAATTGTAATGGAGTATTCACTCTCAGTCCCTAACAATGGGTTGCTGCTTCCATTTGCTAAAAAAGTAAGGCTTCTCTTTTCACCTGTGCAAGTAGATATCTTCATCCCCAAAACAAATTTAACTAAAAACATTTGCAAGTATAACAAAAGTTTCAGCCATTATAAACATCCTTTCCTAAGCATCACTGAAATAATTCAAAAAGAGGGACTGGATATTGCAATACACTTGTGTTGGAGTAGATGAAAGTTTTAAGAAAATATACTATTCCTTGGATTACGCAATGTTTAAGTTTGCGTTATTCGAGCATGTGATATATGTGCTCTGGCAACTGATTTATCTACTGGATACAGTCCAAGTATTCAAGTGCAAATAATAACACTAATGGGATAATACACATGCCATCATTTGTAATTCCAAAATGTTAACTGCATCAGTTTTGCCAACTTTAAGGAATGGACAAACATGCTTTATTGGTTACAGATGCTATTTTGCTTTCCAAAGAAAAATTAGATTAGTGTTGCAAGTGAAACTATGGGATATAGCATCTCTTAAAAACATATTAGATATCAGTTCTATTATGAAGGCTAGTCTCAATCACTGTACCATTTCAGTACTTGTGGTGATCCTTCAGCATTCGTGATATCCTTCTAAAAGCCTATAAAAGCCTAACACACACACACACACACACACACACACACACACACACACACACACAGTGTATTTAACTGTGTGTAGATAGATGGTCCTATCACCATCAGACAACACTCACCAGAAAGAGCAAAGTCAAAATATCAGGCGCCTAGAGATGATAGCAACTGGAAGTGCTAGGATGGAGTAGATCTCAGCAAAGGCATTTTACTAGTGATGACCAGAGAATGAAGACATGAGCAAGGATAAAAGTGGCAGATACCACTGATGAAAGTAAGCACTGTAGGAGGGGTGTAGCTGGGGGAGCCATCCTTCTTGTATCACACTTTGAGGTGAGGGATAGTGACATTCACAAACTGGTCTGGGTGTGATCATTCCTTATTGCCAGATGAGACCTAGTTTGATATAAGCAACCTTTGTACTCTAATTCGATGACAATCTGGTCCATGAAACAAGAGTTGAAACTGTTGTAAACCAACATAACCAACAAATAGACTTTCAAGCTCAAAACATTGAGTCCAGACCTCTATTGCTAACATATGTGTATTACCTATTATCTACTTACCTTTAAAATAAAATAATTTTGAAAGCTAATTAGCCAAACTAGCTAACTCTTTACCAATTTAGGTTATGTCCTATAGGAAGTATAGCCTCAGAGCTGTCAGCCAGGATTAAAGCACTTTAAATGTTCTACTACCTATCCATATACATTCTCCAGACAATGATTTTCAGTTACCTCTGCATGATTGTCACCTTTTAACAATTGCCTTGTAGTAAAGAAAGTCATACAGCATACGGAATTTATAAGGAATCAAAATTGTTATCAAGTCAACTACTTTTTGTCTACTTTTACCTCAGGGATGGGGAATACAAGGCCTTTCACATTTTGTCAGATTGTCAAATTTCTACACCTAGCATCTCTCACCATTAACTATCTTGGCTTAGGCCGAGAGGTACTTCAGGTTAACAACATCTGGAGGGCCACACTTTATCCAAACATGATTTTCTTTAATATGTATCTTCAGTATTAATAGCTTTTTCCTACAAATAATATACAGTATATCACATAAATGAGTACACACACTCACATTTTGTAAATATTTTTGTATATCTTTTCATGTGACAGCAATGAAGAAATGACACTTCGCTACAATGTAAAGCAGGGGGTATACAGTTTGCATACATTTTACAACAGTGTAAATGTGCTGTCCCCTCAAAATAACACAACACTTGTCTTTGTACTCCACAGCTGCTTGATGCCACACACGCTTGACACCACCTGAACCAAATAAGTTTATCTTGGTCTCAGCGGACCACAGGACATGATTCCAGAAATACATGTAATTAGTCTGCTTGTCTGTAGTAAACCGTATGTGGGCTTTCTTGTGCATCATCTTTAGAAGAGGCTTCCTTCTGGGATGACAGCCCTACAGACTGATACAGTGTGTGGCATATGGTCTGAGCAATGACAGGCTGACCTGCTACTCCTTAAACCTCTGCAGCAGTGCCGGCAGCACTCATATGTCTATTTCCCAAAGCTAACCTCTGGATATTATGCTGAGCGTCTTTGTCAACCATGGTTAAGCCTGTTCTGAGTGGAACCTGTCCTTTAAACTGCTGTATGGGCTTGGCCACCATGCTGTGGCTCAGTTTTAGGATCTTGGCAATCTGTCTAGGCCATCTTTATGTAGAGCAACAATTCATTTTTTTCCATATCCTCAGATAATTCATTGCCTTGAGGTGCCATGTGGAACTTCAAGTAACTAGTAGGAGAAAGTGTGAGAGATAACACCAAATGTGAGAGTGAGACCCATAACATCCATTATAGAGAGGTCCCCTTGCGGCAGAGACAGTACCCCAGCTGGCAGCATGGGTAAGGCCTTTGGGAATCATTAAACCTCTCCATCTGAGTGGGGAGGCCCCAGATGGAAGGAAATGAATTCCATAGGCACATATGCTCAGGAAAGCCAGCTTGGTCTTATCTCTTTCCCCAGATCAGACAAGAAGCCTGTGAGATGGGTATGTAGGAAAAAACAAGCTGGCTACGTGACCAGCCCAAAGACCCTGCCATTATAGATAAGCCTTCCCAGGAATTCCCCAGCTCACTAGACCCCTGGCACATAAGCCCTTTCTCCACCCCTCTGATGCTCTGTCTTTGTAACCAATAAAGCCTTGCACTCAGGCTAGCTGAGGAGAAGCTGCTGCATGGGGCTGCCTGCTTGAGCCCACCTATGTGTCTCTATGCGTAATCATTACTACATCCCATAACACCTATTTCCAATTGTGACAACATCCTGGATTCGGGAGAAATACATATGTATCAGTCAATCCCAGCAGGAGGGTGGGGGATTGTATGGTATAAAAAGGGTGGAGTCTGGTCTGTGAGAGTAGAGTTGAGTTAAGAGTTGTTGTTGAGAGTGAATGCTGAGAGAGAACACAGCTGTTAGAGTTCAGTCAGGCAGGCAGTGAGGGCTTTACTGTTTACTGGTTATTAAAGACAGGGAGGCTTGAAGAGTTGAATTAATCCATTTTATGTTTAAGGCAACGCTTACCAGTGTCAGTCATTATTGTATTTACTTATTTTCTCAATAAACGTCATTATTATTTTTATATTATACATCTGAGTCTATCCCAGTTCATAAGGCGACAATTTAAAAGGTGGCAGCATTATCAAATGGATATTGTGAAGATTAATAAGTTGGTTCCCTACACTTTACCCACGTTTTCATCACAATCACATGTTTAAAAGGGAGGTGTTGTCACACCCCTTCACACCTGAGACCTTGTGACACTAAAAGTCTCATGACACCAGGGAGGGAAAACGGCTACTGGGGTCCAATTTGGATATTGTCCCTTAGGGGTGTACTCACTTTTGTTGGCAGTGGTTTAGACATTAATGGCTGTGTGTTGCGTTATTTTGAAGGGACAGACAGCACATTTACACTTTTATACAAGCTGTATACTCACTGCTTTACATTGTACCTAACTGTCATTTCTTCATTGTTGTCACATGAAAAGATATACTAAAATATTTATGAAAAGTGACAGGGTATACTCACTTTGGTGATATACTGTAATAATCTCTTGGCAAATGTTGACAGCTATTGAAGAATAGGAGAGAGAAAGGAAAAAAAGAATGCCATGTGTTAATCCGGTCCTACTTTAATGGCACAAATTTACACTGGACAGAAGGCCTGTGGATATTTAGACTGAGTCTCTAGATATATGTCCTATTGAATGGACTACTGACTTATGGAATGGTCTGCCTATGGAATGGTCTCAATGAAATATTTGTTTTGCTTCATACGCAGCACAACTGACTGGTTCCTCAGGACAAAGGGATGCTTGATTTTCTGGGCATAAAGAAGAGTGATGCAAGGCACTTTGATTTTTGGCTTGCCTTCTACCAACTCAGGGCTGGTGGAAGGTTAAGGGCAAATACAGTGTTTTATAATGGCTAACTGTGGTTGATTCTGCATAACTGTAAATTCATCTGGCATTCAAACACAGTTTGTTTTGCTTTGCACAATTCATTTTATCATTGAATTGTAATATAGTGCTAGAAATTCATTGATTTTTCTTTGATATCTTTAATATCGTGTCTTCATTTCATGAATCTTATTCTCTGTTTATCTGTTATAATTTAAAGAACTATTTCCATTAATTATACCTACAAGTGGCCTAGTATTATTTTTGGTTATGCCCAACAATACACTGGGGTTTTAAAAAAAGGACCTAATTTTCACCATGAACTTTACTGTGCCCATTTTTATTGCTTAAATCAGGGCTGTCCAACTTTGAACAGGCTGAGGTCTACTTTTTCCAGCCCTAAGTCCCTGAGGGCTACTACACTAAAACCTCTACTTACGAATTTTATCCGTTCTGAGCACATGTTCATAAGTTAAAAAAATTGTAAATAGAGCAGCAGTTTCCCATAGGAATGCATTGACAATCAATTAATCCATTCTGGAGGGAACAGATTTCAATGCATTTCTATGGGAAGGCTGACCATGCGCATGCTTCCCTTGCACCCCCTTGAGCCAGTGTGGACGGCTGCAAGAGAGGCACACGCATGCTTGCACAGATCACACCTTCCAAGGGGCAACCCACATGACCATGCACATGCCTCCCTTGCACCTGGCTCAAGCGGGTGCAAGAAAGGTGTGTGCATGTTTGCGAGCAGCCTAGATCTGCCACTGCCGCTTGTTTGGGCTGCTGGAAGACATTTTTTTTTAAAAGATACAATTTCCCTCCCAACCTGCCGGGGACCTGACTTGACTCACCTCCCCTATGGCCTCCTCCTCCTCTTTCCCCGCTTCTCCCTTTCAGCCTCCTTGCTGCCATTACCACCCCTGCTACCCGTGGCCCTCACTCACCTCTGCCATGTTCACTGTGCAGCTGGGGTGGGCTGAGCCAGCAGTGGGGCAATCACATTGCCATGGCAGCACAAGGAGGAGGATATAGCTCGGAAGGTGAGCAGGAGGAGCAGTGGCAGTGGCAGGTCACGGTCTCTGTGAGGCAGCCATGGGGGTGGGAGGAGGGGGGAAGGGAGGGGAAGGGTGGGAGGAAGGAATTCTCCAGGGGGAAAGAAGAGGGGAGATGTCACTGTGCAAAGGAGGTGAGTATGCCCATGACCCCACCTCTTGCTGTCCCCTCCCCTCCACACCAGCTACTCAGCTTATCATGAGACAGTGACACACTGATCATTTTGCCAGTGAGGGAAGCAGGGGACTGTGCCATGGCCCTTGAATTGACCCGCTCAGCTGAGACAGTGGGCTGGCAGACCCAGAACTTTGCTGGGGCAGTGGTGGTCCTTGGGATGGAGGAGGGAGTGGTGGAGAACTTATCCCCTCACTGTTTTTATTGATGGCTGGTGGGCTACTTTTGAACCCTTTGCAGGCTACTGGTAGTCCACAGTCTACTTATTGTGCAGACCTGGCTTAGATGAAGCATGTGTTCACCCATTAAAACATTATTTTAACTGATTTGCCCACCAATAACAATACATAAATACTATTTTATGTCACTTTAATTTTAATATAATGTTATTATATTAATGTATTTTGTGTTTTTATATTACTGTATTTTGTGTTTATTGTATTGTATGAATTATTTGTGTTTATTTTGTGCTGTATTGTACTCACTAATTGTTGTTAACCACCCAGAGTGTCCTCGCTGCCAGACGAGTGGTATAAAATTCCAATAAATAAAAATAAAAATAAAATGTTTTCCATTAGGTCTACAGAAATGAAAGAAGCACACATGGTAAAGAGCTTCCCCATTTGACTGTCACTAGTCTTTTCATGTGATTAATATCTCATGATAATCTCTGGTTCTACTAACAGCAGGTTGCAGACTTGTCTCCAGCAACTGGAGATATATGCTGTAAATAAAATATGCTTGATTTTGAAGCCTCAAGACATTGAGAGTCTCATTTATCAGCCAACAAAACATGATTCTGTTTTTATAATTTAAAGACTGGGGAAAAAGATCTTGAAGTGTTTCAAGTCAGTGGGCTTCTGGAAGGTTCAAGCAGAAGAAGCTTTTGAGCTTCAAAAAAGGAGTTTCCACAGAGAATATCACAAAGCATACTTCACCAAAAAGTAGGGGCATAAAAGAAACTTCTACACACACACTTAAGGGGCTGCAAAGGAAATGTTCAACCCCTTTCCCACAAAGTGTCAACCTTTCACAAACTGATCATAAAAATATGTAATGTTTATGTGCAGCAAAGATGCTAATGCTAACTCCTGCTGACAGCCTGTTTTTTCAGCAAGCAGTTAAGCTCACCTTTCAACTTTGTTGAGGTATCTAAAGCACCAGAGCTTGGAAAAGTTATTATTTTTGGACTATGGTTCTCTCAAACACCCATTTCAACCTGCATGGGTAGCAAGCGTGATGGTGGATATGGGTGAGAAGGATGTTTCAAGAATTCTTCTGTGAAAAAAAGTAATGTTTCTGCACTTTGGAAAAGAAAACCTGGTGGGAAAAGTGAAACATTATTTGTTTAAAATACTGTATATAATCGAGTATAAGTCGACCCGAGTATGTTGAGGCCCCTAATTTAACCCCCCCCCCCAAACTGGGGAAATTTATTGACTCGAGTATAAGTCTAGGGTGGGAAATGTAGCAGAGCTTGGCAGCTCCTCCTTTGTGAGCTGGGGAAGTAGTGTGTGATGTTTAAAATGACTTTTAGCCACCAACCCACGCACTTGCCTCAGTGGCTAAAAGTATTGACCTGAATATAAGTTGAAGGTCCCCTTTTTAGCTCAAAATTAGGGCTGAAAAACTAGACTTATATTTGAGTATATACAGTATGTATATTACACATAGTGCAAATTGCACTGTATCATTTAAGCAAAAACTACATCTTGTGTGTGTGTGTATAAACTCATAAGAGAGCACTGTTATCTCTCCAGTGAAGTATAAAACAACACTGAAGAAAATGAAATCTGTCCCACTCAACTGCATAACAAGGCTTGATAGCTTTATTAATGGAAACCACCAGTACAATCCCATCCTAGTACTAAAACTGTGAAACTATTTTATATATCTCGGTGAACATCACCATGAGTGTGATATGTTTTTCGTAGTTGAAATAATTGGCAATCTTATTTGGCACCAGGCAGTTGGTCAAAATTGCACCATAATGAAATTATTTGCAATTCACACGAGATCCCCAAGACTACATTTTAAAAAACTCTATAGAAATTTTACTAAATACCACAGTATACTGGTAACCATTATATTAAAAAGAGCTTTAGATATTAGCAACCCCACTCAGCTCAAGTGCTGCAATAGTTACCAGTACATAAATCACCACAAAGCATCTTTAAATTCATCTCATGGTTTCCTTTTTGTCCAGCTAGGATGATTTAAAAGCATGCAGAGTATAGTTTTTAAGATATATGCCGTAAAACTGTAGGGACATATTTAAAAGCATTAAAAAAGATTTTAATGAAAGTGGGAGGCTGGTGCCTCCCTCCTTCCATATCCCCCCTCTTTAATTTGCATTGTTCTACTTTTCAGGTTCAGCTGAAAGCAAAATTTGTCTGATTTCCCCAAGCCAAGGACAGCACATGAATGTGTTTGTTAAAAGACTTAGGGCCCTACCGCAGGGCCGTCTTTGTCTCTCTAATGTTACTTTAAAGAAGTGGGGTATAGTGATCTGTCGGCATGAGCTACAGGTTAAAATGAGGACCATGGGTCAATTACTCAATATCACCATGACAAAGGAGTCACTCACGGTATTCCTGCAGGAACTGAATTTGAGCTCCTTTTGTTCCAGTACCTAAAGTTAGCATTGCTTGTGTTAACTGGCAGATGGCGTCACTGTGCAACTTGATACCTTGCAGCTTGTATTTAAAACACAGCATGGCACAAAGCTTAAACATTCAAAAGAAAATCTAGGGATTCATGCCATATTGCCTTCCATTCCTGAACCCCCCCCCCCAATAAACATATTCCAGCACTGAACCCATATGGATTCAACACATCCATAGCTCTCATTCAGTTTGGAAAAACTCTTCTTTCCAAAAGATATTAATAACTCAAACTTAATCATGTGCAGAGTTTTATTACCCACTGCATTTGTTGAAAAGCGTAGGTGTTGTCAGCTGGTCCTGACCATGGTGAATAATGGGAATTGGTGATGGGAATAGGTGTGGGTACAACACCAACTGGCATGGCCGAGTTGAATAATGGGAATAGATATGGGTGCAAGACCAGCCTCTGGCATGGCCATGGTGGATAATGAGAATGTGTGTGGGTACAACACCAACAGCTAGCATGGCCGTAGTGGATAATGGGAAGAGGTGAAGGTATGCCAACTTGCATGGCCATGGTCAATAATGGGGTTAGGTGTGGGTACAACACCAAGAACTAGCATGGCCATGGTGAATAATGGGGTTAGGTGTGGGCATAACACTAGCTTGCATGGCCGAGGTGGATAATGGGAATAGGTGTGGGTGCAAGAGTAGCTGCTGGCATGGCTGTGGTGAATAATGGGAATAGGTGTGGGTGCCAGCTGCTGGCATGGTCATGGTGGATAATGGTGTATCATAGGTGTGGGTCCATCTCGTATTTGGTCTACCTCTTTTCCTGGGTACTGAAACATGCACAGAATTTTAAAAAATGTCTCTGTGCAGGTGAATATTTTAATTCCTTTACACGTGGGTATGCTCGATCATCCAGACTTCAGATATGAAACACTACTGACCCATGGTGGTGTTACATTACAGAAACAGGATGGATCCATGTGATTGGGTCATGCAGCATATGATTGGCTCATGAGATTACATGTTTAAAGTCACGTAGTCATCTCCCATTTGATCAACACCTTGAGAGAGGTGTGAAGTTGCCTTTTGTAAGAAGGCTACTTCCTCTTCAGTAACAGAGCAGACAGTGCAATAAAACTTGTCACAGGCCCACATCCTGTGATTTCTATCTCCAGTAGTAACTAAAGGTGCATTTTAATAGCACCTTTTCTCCACACAAAATCTCACAATAAAATGCAGTAGCTATTCTTTTAGGTACCACATGTTTTCCCCTTTGTTTTGATTTTGTCCAATGCAAATTTCCCAGGAATCTGTCCTTCCTGGCTTGCTTCTTCATTCTTAGCAACGCCTACTCATTCCAACATTCTGACTCGGGGAGGCAATGGGATACTCTCCAGGAACATCCTCACACCCGATTTTGGAGTCCCATTGAAGGAAACCCCCATTGAAGAAAAGAAAAAAGAACTGCCTCCTTTGTCTGCTTGGGTTTTGACAATGTCCAAAAAGTGTCCAAAAACAGGAGGGAAGAGCCAAGTAGTTTGATCATCCCAGATCCGAAGATCATCTTCAGAGAAGTGTAATTGCTACACACGTGGGTAGGCTCGCTCATCCAGTGTTAAGATATGGAAAACTACTGGGAAAGAATGCTTTGGAGAGACTACAGTCCCCAGAATCCACCACCAATAACCCTTTGGGAAGGGATACTTTGGAGGGACTATGTTTCCCAGAATCTCCCACCCATCTCCCTTTGGGAAGGGATGCTTTGGAGAGATTATGGTCCCCAGAATCCACCACCCATTGCCCTTTGGGAAGGGATGCTTTGGTGGAGCTACTGTCCCCAAAATCCACAGCCCATTGAACTGTGGGAAGGAATGCTTTGGAGGGACTATGGTCCAGAATTCCCTTTCCCTTTGGGAAAGGGAGGTTTTGGATGGACTACCATCCCCAGATTCCCCCCATTCTCTCTTTGAGAAGGGATGCTTTGATGGACTATAGTTCCCAGAATCCCCTGCTCATTGCCCTTTGGGAAGGGAGGCTTTGGAGGGACTACGGTCCCCAGAATCCCCTGCCCATTGACCTTTGGGAAGGGAGGCTTTGGAGAGACTACAGTCCCCAGAATCCCCTGCCCATTGCCCTTTGGGAAGGGATGCTTTAGAGGGACTACAGTCCCCAGAATCCACCACCCATCACTGTTTGGGAAGGGTTGCTTTGGAGGGACTATGGTCCCCAGATGCCCCCGCCCATTGCCCTTTGGGAAGGGATGCTTTGGGTTTGGAGGGAGAGTGGAAGGATGCCCTGAGGAAGGAGGAGGAAGTGGAAATGGAATGAGCCTGGGGAGGAAGGAGTCTCTAGGAAAGAGTCTCTGGTTGAATATACTCTTGGAGGACTCAGTGTAAACTGTGTGGCAATGTCACCTTGTGGTCTCTTAAGGCATTTTAAAACCCTGTTTATATGTTCCACAACTTTTCAGGCACGTTTCCTCGATAAAACAATCACGTGACCACAGGTAGAAAAAAATTGTCCCCTTTTTATTCCTGATTTTCTGGCTGTGCAGTAGCGCAATTTACCATTTATTAATAATGCCCTTGATCAATCATTCTTGAGAGTGACTCACTTCCTGTTCAGAGGGAGAAAGTGTTGCAATGAGAGATAGGAACTAAACAGTTATACAGCATAGAGTTGAAGTGTTTTGCTTTATAACACCTGGTAACAGGGAGGGACTGGAAGAGCCAGCGGCCAAAATCTCCTTGCTCACTGAAGTAATTCACACTAGAACAGGGGTCAATGGGGAATTGTCGTGTTGTTTCCTCCATGAGTTCCATTAACTCAAATGGGCCTTCTCTAACTGCAACGGCACCACCCCTTTTAAAGACAGGGCTCATAAAAGTATGGAGTCTTAAAATTCTGATTGCTAGTAAGCCTACTCTAATGCAATTTACTATGCAAAGCAACTGGATTTTGGCCAATGAATGAATGCAATAAGCCAATGAATAATTGACCCCTTGATTTTAACCTGGCACCAAAGACAATTGGGAAAACAACCCCAGCATTCAATATTATTTCCTAAGGGTACTGCATGAGTCCCACAAGGCCTGGGCACTGTCCAAAAATTAGAATTACAGTCTGAATTGACTTGGGCAACAAGTGGTGCCCATACTCGGTCTTTTGTCAATGTTTATCCAGTCAGTTAGAAATGCTTTGGTGTACAGGCAACAAGTTTAATGTGCCCCCTTCAAATTCTGGAAAAGGAAACAATGCTAGGAAATAATGAAGACAACAGGAAGCAAAGGAAGGCCAATCATAAGACAGATTGACTTCATACAGAAAAGCCACAACCTTGAGTTTGCAAGAATGGAGCAGTACTGTTAATGCAGTCTCCTTCTGTAAGTCACTAGTTTATAGAACTGCCATAAGGCCACAATTGGCTCACCCTGTGTATCAAAACCTCAAAACAGCTTCACTTCATCATATGCATCTTGTGGGTAATAGCTAGTATGTTTATAGGTAATGTTTATATACCACCTTGAAGTAGATAAGAGGCAAAGCCTGCAAGCATAAAGCAAATGGAGGTTTTGCATTAAGAAACATGCACAGGTCTTGACATCCTTGTCATTGTGCAAAAAAAGATTATGAGCCACTTGCTGGGATGTCTCTGGCTCAAGGGATGTATATCAGCAAGTTCGGCTGGGGTTTAAACTTTTGCAGAATCTGTGTGTTCTGAAAGAACATATTGATTGTAGTTTATCATCCCAAACAATGTTCAAGGAATATAAGTAGCACAAACATTTGTGACATGTCTGCAGAGCAGTCAGGGCTGCAGATGTTCAAATATAGAAGCTATCTCAAGACAGAGAAATGAATAAAGGGAGATTAGAATTGGCTACATGTTAACATCCAACAAGTTGGATAATAGCAACACATATTAGGTCACACAGTTATTTAACAAGAGGGGAAGACAAAAAGGCAACATAAACAGAACACCTGAGGGCGTTTATACACAACCCCTAAGCTGCGCTGCAAATGGCTCCCAGCTCCGGAGCTTAGAAATGTTTCCCCACCAGCTCTGGAGTTTAGAGAAAATTAAGTGCGACCCTGCCCCCATAAGCGCGACCCAGCGCACCTTTCATGTACCTGCTCTCAGCAGGTGAAAATTCCTTGATGCGGATAAGAGTGCCGGGCTCTCCTCGCTTGTCTGTTGTTTTTTTGCCTCTCGCCCCTTTAAGAGCCCCTTGAGAAGGAACCAGGAAGTAACGGGGCAACTTCCACCGGCACCGGCAGGTTAGTAAAGGCTTCTTTTGTCCTTTTTTTCCCTCCCCCCCCTCACGCGGACAGGAGCAGGAAGTGCTGAGGGGTGGGGACACAGGAACAGAAACGAACCCCCAAGATCTCTGGTCTGAATTTAAGGGACCAGCGGATCTTAGGGGTCATGTGAAAAGGCCCTGAAAGTGGCATAAATATATGTAGCAGAGTATATGTATGGAAAAATGGTATCTGAGGAACATCAAGGCTCCAAGCCCGAAGTAAACTGCCTGGCTTTTTTCCA
>JAHTLZ010000663.1:0-15143 GCA_023846285.1 Phrynocephalus versicolor | reverse complement strand
CGCCGCCTGATTAGAGTGCTGGTGATGCTTTGCTGGTCGCTTCGGGGCCGGATGGGAATTTTTGACTGCTATTCTGATTGGCCGTGAATGGCAGTGCTTTTTCGCCCATCCCATCAGTCACTGGTTGGCGTGGAGTTGTTAAATACCCCGGTCACGATATGGCGGGTAGCGCTAATAAAATTGCTTATTACACGACCCCAGGGTATTATTAATATCTTCAAGGTCCTGGCAGCCCCCAATTAAATTAGATTAGGGTTTAGATAGGAAATTAATTATTAATAATTCCACGACCCCATAGGGGGCTGCCAACGTGTTGTTGTTTTGGGGCCGTGTTAAATTATTCCATCCATAATGGTTTGCGCTACCTCACAGGTCCTCCTTCAGTTAAATCGTTATGCTTACAGTTAATATTTGCCTCTTGTACTCAATAAATCGTGGCCCATGTTAAACCAACTTAAAAACTGTGTCGTCTCGTTATTCTGGCCTAGACTGGCAATGAGTAACGTACCATAGGTTGGGGTGCTCTCTCTTCGCCCAGAGCTACTTGTTCTTCCTTTCTCATATTCATAACAATATAAGACAGCATCTTCTTCCACTACATTAAAACGTTTCCTATATTCTTGGTCAAGGAATGAATTAGGAGATTCCGAACCCTTATGCACTGGCTTTCCTGCTAGGTGTCTTCCAAGATCGTCACATGGAAGATTCCCCTTTTCATCCCTTTGAGGAAAAAATATATATATTCTGATCAATTTTAATACTAAGTAACCTAAGACTTAATTTCCATACAATTCATGACTTTTTCCCTGTAACTCACATGGCATTTAGAACATACAGCATAAAAGAATCTGGTTTGTGTGACAAACTACCACATATATTTTGCCACTCAAAATTACTTCCTCATACACTCACATTTGACTAAAACACAAAGTTTCTATAAACTGAAGGCCTATTGAAAGACCATTCATTTAAATTGATGTTCTACTGGAATATACATTACAGTTCCGCTAACTAGGAGAAAGGATGTTACAGAACCAACTCTCATGACTTCAACATCAAGTAGAATCCTTTCCTCACTTAGTGAGCAAAAATACATTCCGGAGGCATGCAATGTAACTTCAGACGAATCAGAAATAGGACCTGCAGTTATTGGATCAATTTTCTACCAGGAAGATGACAAAGATTTCTGATCTTCTTGGAAGAATGGCAGAATATAAATGAGTGAATCTTGCAGAGTTAGAAACTAGAACATGATAAACTCCTATACCAAGAGTTGCCAGGGCATCACTCCTGTACTTTCATTATTCTTATACATATGATACCTATGTTTTGAGTCTGAGCATTTTGTTTTCTTGACTCCCTCTTCAAACTCCCTGTTCTTAACTTGAATAGGTGGGGTAAAATATTCAAAATGAATTTGCAGGTATAAAATGGGATAACTGTGAAACTGTTAAACAGTAATAACTTCTGATTGAAAACTGCTCGTAAAGAGCATGGGATTTGACTTCTGCTGAACACAGTGTAAAACAAACCTGTATAGTCTAACCCAATTGCCTATCACAAAAGCCAAGGGCCAGATCCAGAATTTCCAGCTGGATATACAGTATAGTCATCTTATTTCAAAATAAACCAGGGTGACTGACTGTGTTGCCCACATTTATATTAACCCAGAAGAAAAGAAAATCATGGTGGGGAGATTTTCAAAGTGCTTCTTAAACGACAGCTCATGGTTTCACTGAATCACTTTCAATTTTCTACTGTGGCATAAAAACAGAGTTAGCAGTTGGGCTAGCATATGTGATCAATTTGTGTGATTTCTCCACCCAACTGCAAAGTAAACAAAAGTGAAACCATACTTCAATCACTGCAAAAAACAGAAAGACGTTATTTTTGAAAGAGCAGCTGTTATAATTTGGACAAGTTGAAATGACAGCATTTTAAATGTAATGGGGTCTTTTCAGACGCCATAGTGGATCCTGTCAGTCTATCAGTAAAAATCATAGTGTTATTTTTTAAAAAAAATTAACAAAAACATAAACAAACAAAACTACATAACATCTAATAAGAAATTAGAAATCATCTATTGCCCATACCCTCCCACCCACTGGGACCAACTGGAAGTTGAAGACATTTACTTCCATGGAGCCCCATTCCCCTTCCAAAACTGTAATTACTAGAATAGCACAGATTCATTGAATATTTGTCCCTTCATATATGTTGGGTCCCCATTTGCCCCACCAACATCCACCCACCCCATTTTCTTATACAGTCCATGGGTTGGTGGCGAACCTTTGGTATTCCAGTTGTTTGGGACCACAAATCCCCCAGTCCTTTGTCATTGGCAATCCAGGCTTGGAATTCTGGGAGTTGTGGTCCAAAACATCTGAAATGCTGAAGGCTAGCCACCACTGCCTTAGGGTCTGAGGGGAACTGCAATGCCTTTTGATAGTGCCTTCCCTTTGCCCTAAGTGAAGCTGGGGGTGCCGGCTTTGCAAAGGACAACTAGTTTTCCTTAGAGAAAATCTATTAGGCCGACCAGAAGCTTTCAGTCAATCCCCCTCTTGCTCTTCTTGGATTTATCGTTCTGAATTTGTAAATAGCTTCAGCACCTGCTCAGCCAGTGTAGCTCTTTCTTGTTCCTACTGTTCGTAATGCAGCAAGCCACTTTCATGAAAAAGATTTAGACCTTGATCCAATGATGCTATCTAATAATATAGTCCAGCATATGTCTCCCAAGTGTGCTAGGAATTACCGTAGTTTCTTTTGTATTATTATTCATGAGAGCTGCAGTGATTAATTTCCTCTTCCATCAGGTCTTGTATCAGTAAGTTACCTCAGAAATGCTGGCTTTTAATTTCCTGGTTTTTTAAAAAATGTTGTTCAATGGTTTTTATACACGATTTTATAAAACCTTACTGAATGTTTGTTTTTTAAATGTCATATTTATATAGTGGTTTTAAATTTCTTATTTTATCTGTTGTGAGATGCTTTGAGTCCCCTAGAGGTAAAAAGGCAGCAAATAAACAAATAAATATTATGTCTCCATAATATCATTTGATGACAAAGGTCAGAGTACACCTAGGTCTTTAAACAGCAACTGTCCAGACTTCTCTCTCCCTTTTTTCAAAAAACATTTGTTTCTTCTAGAAGTTTTAAAAATCAACCACAGTACTTCTGGAGGCCATCTGCCCCCTACATATTCATCATGTCGTAATTTGACTCATGCACAGCAGAAGAATATATTTAATTTGTGAATTTTGGATTATCGGATGGATTACAAAGATTTCAGAATTCCTATCACCACAATCTGGTAATAAAGGTCCACAACTTTTTTTTCTTCCTCCTATGGATGCCACAAAGGGTTTTGATGTGATTCTGACAGCATTAACGGGAAAGCCACTTCTAACATTTTACCTGGGAATATAAGGCTCTGCTGGAGGAGGAGGTATGTAGAGGTCCTGAAGTGCTGAACTGTCTCTCTTGGTAGGTGTGCTGATAGTGCTGGATGGTGTTGCCACACTGCTTGTAGGACTTCTAGGTACAAGAGGCTGGTTAAAATAAAATAAAAAGATTTACATGTCACTTAGTTATCACCAAGTACTTCTATGACAAGACAAATTAAAAGTAAATGCTATGAAAAAGCAGTAGTTTGCTTCATATTTTACCTCCTCTTTGACATAAATGGACAGTAGAAACCTGACTAGGAACAAGTTGTTATGCAAGCCATTTTCCTAAGAATCTGTTTTGTTTTTGAAAATGTCCTGACCAAATGTTGTTTTACATCTAAACCTGGTTAAAAGTTGGAAATGTTAATATGATTAAACTCTGCAGGAACCTCCTTCTCCCCTCAGTCTTCTTTACTATATGCTCAGTTCCTACAGTCAATCATAACTGGTCTTGGTTTCCAGTCTCCTAATAATCCTTCCATTTAAACTCTTCCTCAAAAACAAATCACATGTATTTAATAATATCACATTTTAAATTATACATTTTAGCTAGTTATGTAGGTGTCCAGAATAGAGATGGGCACGACTTAGCGGTATTTTCGTTTTCGTTTTCGTTTTTCGTTTCCGTTACGTAACGAAATGAAAAACGAAAAACGGCTCAGAACTGGAATGAAAATGGAAACGAAACGACTAATTTTGAGCCAATTTTCGTTTTTCGTTACTGGAAAAGCACATAATGGAGCTAAATGGGAAGAAACGAAAAATTTTTCGTTTTCGTTTTCTCGTTTTCGTTACGTAACAAAACGAAAACGAAAAATTTTGAAATTAGCTCACGAAAACGGAAACGAGCCGAAACGGACCCCTAGCCGAAAACGAAAACGAAAACGAACAATTTTTCTGAGTCGTGCCCATCTCTAGTCCAGAATGTTCAAGATATTTTATGTCAAAACAAAGGGATATTCCCTTTTCTTCAGCAAGTTTGTTTTCTAGAAGTATCTTTAAAGAAGTCTGTTGCTTTCCACTTTTGATTTTTTGAGTTTTGCCTTATTACATTTTAGAAGCCTTACCCATGCCAATAAAATGAGCCAGCCAGAAAGATCAGAGAATTAAATAAAAATCAGTGCCCTTATTATTTAGCACTCTATACATTCAAAATCTTACACCTTGGCAGCAGCATTTGCTTGGCAGGAATAGAGGGAAATATTAGTTATTTCATATTGTTGAAAAATACTGTAATTCTAACTTGCCAGGGAAAATAACATGTTTGCAGAAATGTGAAAAGTACATACTGCTTTATCTTGGCCGCCAAAAACAAAGAAACAAAACCATATATTTTTGGAGGATGTTTCTGGCTCGTGTTATACAAACTAATACATTTGGACAAAGCTCCACTATACTACAATCACAAGTATGTTTTGGTTCCTATGTGGTGCAGTATGGCTCAAATATTTCACAATGAATTTGTGAATATAAAACTAGGAACCAGGGCAACAGAGATAAATAAATAACATAGAGTTTTCTGTACAAGACTACATATAGAATTCTCTTTATAAGACTACTCCAACTGGGTTCTCTCCAGATACATTAGACTACATTTTCCCTAATACTTAGCCATGCAATTGCCATTCAATACATTTGGAGATACTAGTTTGCAGAAGGCTGCTCTGTAAAAGAAAGTCTTTTTTAAAAAGGTGAAAGACCACTGAATATGTTTGGTAAGCAGTAATGAGGTCTCATTCTAGAAAGTACTGGTCACAATGTCTTCACAGTATACACTAACTGCCAACCAGGCTTCCCAGAAATATTAAATTATGAAGACAGTGTCATTTTGCAAGATATTTTTGAACGTATAGTGGGATCTAATGTAATGGAAACACACACAAAGAAATGGAACAAATATACAGTAACATGAACATTTAAACAAGGAAACTGATGCATAATCTGAAGAAAAAAGTAAAACTCTCTCTCAGTTCTTGAAATGTGTCCTAAGAAGAGGTATGTCTAGAATACCTGCTAAAAAGATGTTACAGATTCAGTTTTGATAAGTGGAAGGGGAGAAAGCATTCCACAAAAAAGTTCCAAGTTAAAAAAGTTCAAACTTGAATGGAAAGCACATCATAAGCAGATAATCACCACTGGGATTCTGAGGCAAACATAATTCACAGACCAAAGTCACTTTCATTAACATGGAAATGCAATTTATAGTTGTCCTGCAGTTGTCCATGTTGATACATCACTTCAGAGATGCTAGAACATGAATAGGAAAAATGACACATTATTTGATTCCTTCCAATATGTAATCATCATTTTAACATACTTTATACATTTCCTTTATTCATAAATCAGATCTATCCATTATTCAAGTGCAGACTGAAACACAACATGCTTACTTCATTATAACACCATGAGAGTAATTTCTGTATTGCTAAAAGAGTTGATCAATACAGTATTGTCATAAAACGTGAAAGACTTTGTGTCATTCTGTTTTGTCTTTTGAGATGCTGAGGATCTGAGGGATTCGAACAATGCTAAGAACTGAAGCAAATCTATGAAAATTACAGGCTAGAATAGTAGCTATAATGGTACTATATCGATTAAGAAAGAAAGTATTTATCATGAGAGTGCCTGAACATAATTTGGTGACTGATGCGATTTCAATACATGTTGGGAAGTATAGAAATCAGTAGAAGCATCAAGTTGTTTCCAACCGTGGCAATCAGGGCCCTTTCAATATTTTAACTGCAATCAGTTGGTCGTTTTTGTTGTCATGGTCTTCCAATATGTATGATGTATTAAATAAATAATGTGTCCCTGAATTTGTGGTTAAAAGGCAGTAGTCAAGTTGGTAGTAAAATTTACAGGGGTCGTATTAAATAGATCCCCCGTATTATATGAATCTCTAAAGGTCATCAAGGTGTTGTCTTTCAAAGCAATATGAACATCTCATCCTTGAATTTTCTCTGCCTTTTCTCATAAAAGGCAAAACATTATAAATAATATTTCATATAGTATGAAACTTAATTCATTTTATCATAAATCCTAGTCCCAACATTTTCTAAATGTTTTTTTATATAATATCATTTGTAATTCCATACATTTGGTGACAAGAAGATATAAGTCCTGACTAATATTGTCTGTCAGGCCAGAAAGTCTGGTGCCTTCCCTCCAATTCATACAGACTTTTATAGACCTCTAGAAAACTCAGAAACCTGTCTTTGAACAGCATATATTTGACCTTGACATTTGCTGAGCCAGGTTGGAGCATATAATTTAAAAATGCTGGAGCTGACACCCTTAAAAAGCAAAGAGATAAAGCAAAGAATGAATCTCTTAAAATATCAAAAGTTATTAAAAGTACAAATATATAGAAGTAAGGTACAGTATATTACTTCACCCTTTAAGTATATCACGTGGGCAAACACAGAAAATTGTCAAGTTCCCAAATTGTTCACCCAGTTTGAATGTATGGAGGAAAATCCATGTTTTCTGTGCTGCTGCTGCTGCTGCAATATGTTGCCTGATGGTTTCTGGGCTGCAAGTGTTGTTTGACACCAGGTGTCCAGTGTTTGGCATCTGTTATCTCCATTGCTATGTCTTGCTTCCTTATACTGTACTTATATTTCACTCATTTGTTACCTTTCTCTACTCTCAGCTGGCATACTTCCCACATGTGAATAACTCACTCCACCAGAACAGCATCCTTCAGTAGGAAACACTTTGCACACATTTTCTAAGGACTCTCTATTGCTCTGGTTTCTCCTACAAACTCCAAGAAAGCAACTAATTGTTCATATTTTGACTTCTTCCCTTGAACAAATAGCTTGTATAACATAAAATTTGTACAACATAAAAATTCCGGAGATAGGGAAAATTTGCTTAACATAATCGCCTATGGGGAGAATTCGTACAACATAAAAATTGGATCACTCTGCTTTTAATGCATTCCTATGGGAATTTGTATAAAGGAAAATTTGCTTAACATAATTTCATTTGGAATGAATTAATTCCTTTATACAAGGTACCACTGTATTCAGATTAAATTGCTGTATTGGCACATTGCGAAAAAATGAATGGGTTTCGAATCACAGTTTGGGCTCTCAGTCTCTAAAAGGTTAACCATCACTATTCTAGGGCATTTCTCAATGTTTTGTTTTTCCTTATCAGTGTCAACATTTTTTTAATTGATACAACATAGACTGTGGGTCCTTTCATGGCAATTTTAGTGTGATGATTTTAGTATAAGGTTTTTGTTGTTGTTTTATTTATTGATATTTGATGTTTTAACTGTTTTAATTCCTTATTGTAAGCCGCCCAGAGACCTTTGGGTAGTGGGCGGCATATAAGTTGTAAAAATAAATAAATAAATAAATAAACATGTCCACACTCAAGTGTTAGCTTGCTAGGAAAAGGATCCTTAGTGTGCCACTGTCCAAACCTCATTTTTAAAAAGCAACCTACATTTTCAGGTTTGCATTTTTACCCTACCTTTAATTACTTTAGCATGCTATACATACAAAACATCTGTGTTCAGTAAAGAGGAAAAAATGAGCATATTGGTTTGTGGGTTTTCTGTTGGCCTTGGGCAGATTGCACATTTTCAGGAAGGAATTCTGTGCAAATTCGTGTAAAAATTACACAAAAGTTAAAACTGCAACTACAGCTGTCTTAATACATAGACTGTTAAAACAAAAGAATAACTTCTCATTTGTATTACACTTTACATGAGACTGCTCTTGAGAGGTGTTCAGAGGCCACCTAGTCAAAATACTGCCACTAGGTTTCTATAATGAGTATGTTTCACAAGCCTCTTTATCAAAGTCACAGGTTTCCAACTTGTGTTTATGATCAATCTAAGACTTCAGTTTAATTTAAAAGGCTCAAACCTAAAACACCCGAAACACCATTTCTGTCTTTATGGTTTGATCTTGAATTTGTTTCCACATACAACTCCTGGTGCTGGCTTTGATACAAATATTATCAGTTTGCCTTTAGTTCTTTAGTTATCCATTTTATTTTAATATTTAATACTTTATATTTTATTATTATCGTAAATCTCCTGGAGTTCCTCCTGGAAGACTGGCAGTATATAAATGTATAAATAAATAAATAAAATAGCTTGGGTCCCAAGATTTGAAGGTCTGCCCTTCCCTATGAACCTGTACAAAATTTATTTCAGGGTGTGTGTTTTCTTTGTCATTCTCATTTTATGGTTGTTTTTGATGTTCCATCCTTTGGTGTCTATAAATTTTAATAACCTTTATTTTGTTCATTAGTTTTGCTTATCAATTGAAATAAATAAATTCTATTCATATTATTCACCAACATCAGCATCATGAAGGGTATTTATGCTTTCTCCTAACTCTGGAGCAAGCCACTATGTATTTCAGAACAGACTTCAGCCTCTCCTAGCTTTACATGCAGGGTTTTCTTGTTGAGAGCCAGGCTGTGCCCAAGACATTCTATACTATTCACTCAGGTGTTTACAACATACATCCTACTGAAAATAAATGATCCAGCAAGTATTCAGGCCCCTTGAGTCTTATGTTAAACACTAAGTGTTGAATTTGAGTGGTTACTGAACTCCGAACTACCTGATATTTTCAGTTTCCCTGCAACATCCTAAACCACAGTTTAATAAATTCTTACTAGTAAAAACAGCAAGAAGAGTGACTGGAAACGGTGGTCACTACAAGGAAGTGAAACCCATGTTTCTCAATCTAACTGATGGGTGCTATGCTTTACATCTTAACTGAGTTTTCAAAAAATAAACCACGAAAGTTCTCCAGCTGTTGATTTCAACTGAAGCATCTAGTACATTGCAGGAGATGCAGATAATAAGTAGTTGCTGTCATATATCTTCATAAATCAGACTAAGGGTGAAACTACATTGCCCAAATAATCTGAGAGTAGAAGTCTTTACGTCTTCAACTCCATCCTCATGGGACAGCATCAGTTGGACCAGGTTGGATTGGTCCAGACAAATAGACCCGGTGCTGATCAGCGGTGTAGCAAGGTTTTTGGAGTGCCTGGGGACAAAGTTGTTTTTGTGCCCCTCCGGCCCTCCCCAACCCCAAGGGGGGCAATCCTGCGGGCATGTGGCGTGTGTGTATGTGCATATGTGCACCATACATCTCCTGCAGTGGGCCCTGAGCAAAGCAAGGAGGAGGAGGAAGAAGAAGAAGAAGAGGAGGAGGAGGAGGAGGGAGCCACAGCCACCACGCTCCTAGCACGCATGCCTGCCAGCTTGCTTTGCCGCTCGCCGGGAGTGTGGTGGCAGAGGAGGTGGCAAGGGTGGAGTGGGTCCGGTCACCAAGCCTTAGCCCAGGAAAAGGAGGACTACTGGCGGGAGGGTGCATGACTTCCTCTTCCTGCTCCCCCTCCAGGTGCCCCCAGATTGCTGCACCCAGGGCAAATGCACCCTTCTGCCCCCACCCCCACATACGCCCTTGGTGTTGATCTGCCCAGGTCTGTCCTGACTATGCCTTCTGCATTCTGTCCTTGTCCATAACTACCTTGCCCAGGGTTAAATGTTTGCTCTTCTTTATTCTAAGTGACATAGTGCTGCATCAGTTTTTCAGGCAGAAAGACTCCCGTGCCTATGCAATAGAGTGCTTAAGCCAAACAGTTAACCTAAAAAAATAAAATAAAAGAGGAAACAGTGCAGACAGCAGGCATGATTTCCCACCTCAAACACCTTATGAATATGTCAGCACAGAGAACACTCCTGCAAACACAGAAAACAATTATAAGATAATTCACACAGCCGGAAATGGGTCAAAAACAACACAATGTATAGCAATTTAAAATACATCAGGTGTTTAAAAAGAAATGTATAGAAATGTTGAACCTTTTTACATTATGCTAAACCTGAGAAATTGGGGGAATATATTGCAATGTGGTTTCACCCAAAGATTTACTAAAAGTACTGTCGCATATTTGGTAAATGATGCAGGGCTTAAATGGCACATTGCACAACAACAATGCATAATATGTATATTTCTATATGCAACTCTCTGTCAATACATCCCATTGCTAGAATCCTATAATTGTGTAGCAGATCTATAATAACAGATTGTTGCTAGGCAAGGAACATGTTATCCTACAGCTCTGCTTTTGTATGTACATTGATTAGGTGAGCATAGTGGCACCTCCATGGACTTCATGGCATTCATTTCTCCTCACAGGTTTGCTTTATTTGAAGCTTAATCTACACAGCAGATCAGACCTGTTCCCTATTATTCTCATCATGTTTGTGCCACCTTAAATTGATGGCAAGCACTCTACTTTGTTTAGAGTTTAATAATACTGAAAATACATCAGTAGGCTTTTTTGTGTCATGTAACATCACAGGAGAAAGTCTGAACTATCCCATTTGCAGTGTAATTGCCTATGGAAATTTATAATAACTTATAACAATTTGCATTATATGTCTACATACCTGGACATGTAAATGCAACACAGTCAAAAATGAATGAACAAATATATTCATATCTAGGTTAATGATTTCTACTTCATCATGACCACTGTTGAGGACTTCCATGTCCTTGTCCTAAGGCTCCCAACCTGGGTTAAGTCAGTGTAAATTTATGCCAACATTTTGCCCATTATCTGTGGCACACTGAGTCATAACATCTTTTGTTATTCCATTTCCCGTGTTAAAAAAATATGGAATCCCTACAGCTAAATGTTGTATGTATACCTAATAACACTTCAGCATCACTTTGTATAACATGCCCTCGAGGAAGAAGCAGGGACATTGATATACAGGTGTCATCTCACAACCATAATCTTACAAGGCACCTCTAACTACTCCATTCTATTATGTTGCATTCGCGACATTCAGGACCACCCAGTCAATTCCCTTCAGCTATACCTTAAAAACAAATAGAAGTAACAAGCAAACAAACATTTCTCAAAGCATCTTAACCACATTCTCCAGCTGCCAGAACTGAAACTTTTTTCCAGCCTAATATAATTGACCAGATGGTAGCCCAAGGTGATTGACAGACTGAATGGTAAAACAAATGGCATCTAAGTCACAGCAGATGCAGATGATTTTATCTTCAAACTGTTTACCTAAAATATCTGGAGGAGCCCCTGTGAGTTAATTCAGATAGCATTTGTAGGTTAAGCTGGAAAAAGAGTTGGTAATGGACACTAATCATCTTTGGGAATGCCACTGCCTCAGAGGAAGCTCCATAACAAGCTTTTGCACATGTTCAGTCAGATCTACATAACTTTTCTCAGCCCTCCTGGATTCAAGCTGTCTCCTTCTCTGTTTCATACCTTTCCTTACTGCCTTTTTGTTCTTACAGCTGTTACAATGATGTTACCCTTAATGAACATGGGATTTCAACTATGTTAGCTCTGGTTTTACTTTAAGAATAGCAGCAAACCAGCACAGTAGTCCACACAGTAGAGTGAGTTGTCCATTTGGTACCAAGCTTTTACATGCTTATTGTCAAAAAATAAAGCTGGCTTGTTAAAAGAAGAACAGCGATATTAACATCCATTTACTGAAATTAGTAGATATATCTTCTTCAAGACCTAAGATAAGGAAATCTTATAAAAATAATGTGTTCAGAAGGGAGAAAACAAGAAAAAGATAGATTTCACAGTGATGGCTCAGCAACATAGTCAAAGATCAGCTGAAGAATAACTATGAAATATGGCATGAAATACAGTTCATGACTATATGGGAAAATATAGGTTATAAATTGAAAGGAATATTAGGGATAAACATTTGAAACATATGAAAGTCTATTTGCCCATTTAGAACTACATCAATATTCACTTACATAAACCAAAATATTATACAGAAAATCATTATTCAGGACTTATAATTTTCTTTTGTCGTCAGAGTGTGTTGAAAGAGCATTATATACATTGTCAATTAAGTCTAAAGCACTAACACACGAACACACACCCACACCCACCCCAAAAAAACCCAGCTATGAGAATCTCCCAGAAGACAGGGAGCAGAGCAGCAGGTTACCAAAAGCAAATTAACTTAAATGTTATCAGCATGTTTCTCTGTGACATACTCAGAGTTCTGGCAAGCTGCTTCAGCTGAAGACCACTCACTAATCACAGTTCTCCCCAAAATAGAAGCAACAAGATTAGGAGATGAAGCAGATACATGTCACGCACAAACATGATGAGCAAAAGTATTTGAAGTCCACATATCATGTAAAGAGGATAGGGGCACTCAGTGTGTGTTTTCAAACACAAGTAACTTTACCTTTATAGGCTCATGAAAACATATCTCCCGATTTCAATATAGTGGACAAATATACTATAAATGAAAGTTATTGTTGCTAAAATTATATAAAAAGTTACAAGCAAAATATTAATAAATCTAATAAATATGGTGTAGAAAAATCATTATTTTATTTTAAGAAAAAACATGTGGCAGTCTTATAATTTCAGTTTAACAAAGACATTAAACACACCAACAATTTAAAAACTCATACAGTATTGGCAAAAGATCAGGTGTTTCAAGAAACACAGCAGTCCGGATGATGCTAAGAGTCTCCATGGATAGATTGAACTCTGCTCTTCTGAATCCCACACTTCAGTCAAGGAAGGCATTGATAAGAAACAGGGCTAACATATTCCTCTCGTTTAAGTGTCTTACTTTCATTGCATTTATAGCAGGATTACAGAATTCTACAAAACTAGTTTAAAGTGATAATCAGGCCAAGAAGTCATGGGCTGGGAACTTTTATCTATGTCTGGCTTGACAGAATTGCATCTTTCCTACTCCCACTGAGAGTTCTCTAAAGCAGCCTGCTCTACCATCCAGAACTTGGAAACAACCCTAAGGTGAAATAATGCTTAATTACTTGAGTTCTGCACAACCAGAATAAATGGCCGCACATTATTATTCTAACATAACGAGGGGCATACTCAACCAGTCTTTCAGCAAGATGCTAACAAGTTTTGATCTCAGATGAACTAATGATTGGCAAAGATAAACATTGGTGGGGGGGGTCTTACAGATCTAAAATTATAAAGGGGTGTGGGTAAAATAGGGCTTGTGACCCACAAAGGACTGTCCTCAACCCTTCATGTCATCCAACAGTCTCTCAATATCACAAATCTGTATTTCTATGTTGAGGAAATCAGAGGTCTTCTCCAAGCCCTCTGTTCAACAGAGTTGTAGCTAGGGTTTTAAGCACCTGCAGACAAAGTCAGATTTTGCATTCCGCCCCCCATGAGATGGGGAGGGGCTAAGGTGTCATGTAGAAGGTGGCCGTGGTGGCCGTGGAGCCCTCCACACCAGCCCTGGCAGGGCACCTGCAACACGCCTTCCTGTGGCTCATGGGTGGGGGGGGGTGTTTGGCACCCAATTTGGTGCCCCTAGATGCTATGCCCGGGAACAAATGTCCCCCCTGGCCCTCCCCCATAGCTACATCACTGCTGTTCAAATATGACGCCAGGGTCCAGACATTCTGCTTCTGAGGCTTTTTGTTTTGTTTTGGTTTTGTACCTTTTGGCCATTTTGGTCACTTTGGGGTGTTGCAAAGCCTATGGTGGATGCTTGATAAAATTTAGCTACCAAGACCACCACAGTGGTTCAATCCTGTTGCTGAATGATACAATCCTGGCTCTGATATGCACACAGAGTCCAGTGTCTTTTTCTGGAAAATTTTGTGTTCACTTTGATAGCCAGGAAAATCCCTTCCAGAACCATATTCTTTCTTTCAGATTGCAATCCATCCTATATAAATTCATCTAGGATTAAACCTCACTGATTTCAAAGGTACTTACTTTTCATGAGACATGTACTGGACTGCCTGCCAGCTGGCTTTTTTTTAAAAAAAAAAAGTTCCAACCCGTTTACTAATTAACACCTGCATTAAGAAAATAACGTAAATCTTGGCCACAAATTGCTGCTAATTAACAAAGTATTGTTTGCATTCATGGTTGTGTGCATGAACAGGCAATTGAGTGCACACCTTGGAAAGTAACAAGCATTTCATTAATGAGTGGAAATTTGCCAATACTATTTCTGTTACTCAGATGTGACTAAGTAATAGGGTTACCCAGGAAAATGCATATATCATGATCAGAAAATAGTTCATTAGTAATCTGGAATTACTAATAAAAGGTAAAACAGACATCCATTGTTAAGACTGCAAAGGATAAAACGAGGGATAGACAAAAATTTTCTTTGACTTTAAAAATAAATTACTTATTTTAAAAGAAGAGGTACCAGAAAGTTTGAATTGGAGTTCTCCCCTGTCAGTGGTAACAAAATGCCAGTGGCATGTGCCTCCACTCCATAGCAATAAAACAAAATGGAGCAACTTCCTTGTATGTAGAATATAGCATGTCAAGAAGTCTGAAGGGTTTTGTAATGCTAACTTTCTGTGTCCACGGTGTCAAAAATATTTGAGTGGTGCAGGTTTCTCACTTGGTGCTACCAGTCTGTCCAAGTCTACTCAGTGAATTCCACTGAGTTCAGTATTATTTACTTCCACACGAGTCAGTACAGGACCACTGCATTAATACTTACTGAAGTTGTAGTACATGTAGAGTGCTGAATGAAGATGCAATTATTAAATTTCTGTATTGTTATATTTTAATACAGTTTCTAACTAATTTAAGTAATAATGACATGGATGAATGTTCTGATTAATGTAATGAATTTTGCCAGCTAACATTAATAATAGTTAATTAATTTTGAGCTCT
>JAHTLZ010000662.1:0-11822 GCA_023846285.1 Phrynocephalus versicolor | reverse complement strand
ATACATACATACATACATACATACATACATACATACATACATACATAATGGGTGTCCTCAACATTCAGGCTGCCATTTGCTATGTCAAGTTTGGCATCCTTTTTTCTCCTGGCTACAAGGGCACAATACTGTGCTGCAATCCCAGGCCAAATTTTTAATTGTAGTACAATATCCCATATTCATAAACTGGAGGGTGGGTTTGTTTTGAGAATTACATCAATCCCAGGCCAAATGTTTAATTGTAGCACAATATCCCATATTCATAAACCGGAGGGTTGGGTTTGTTTTGAGAATTACTGTTTTCATAATTTTTTTTAAAAAGAAAAGATGTTCTGTCCTCCCCAGTTTGTCCTCAGTAACGTATCAGCTGCACTCGCTTGGCTATTAGAATCCAGATTGCCTTGTCTCATATTCTTTTGTTAGCTTTGACTTCTGGATCAAACCTCAGCTGGCTCAGCTAAGAAAGTTCTTAATGTTTAACTGAAACAAGCTTCAAATCATAAATGGAAAGTGTTCAGCCAGTCCCAATTCTCAAGGCGACCTCCTCCTTGTCCATTCTTGAGCAACAAACACTTCAGACCTAGTTGGCTTTCCAGAAATGATTAGTGTGTACTTGGGCTGATGTCTTTCTCATGACAGTTGTGCATTATGTTAACTGTAGAGTTCCCATGAGCTTCTATTTGTAAACCATCACCTCAGACACCATAGATCATTCAGTGAGGCTTCCTGGGGGCTTTACATACACACCCATCTTGCAATCCCAGGCAAACAGCAAAATGGGCTGGTTGAATGTTCCGTGTTTTGTTTTGTTTTTAATCATAGAAAGGGCTATAGTAGATGAAGAAATCTTATTTTTTAAAAGAGATCTGGGTCTCAGGGCAAATCCATTATGAAACTGATGAAAATTTAGCTTCAAGGCCCCTGATCCCAGAGGGGCCCCAGAAACAACTTTAGTCCACCATGTTGATCAGTCATGGAAGAACCCTACTGGAGAACCCTACTGCACTCAGACCATACTGCTGGTGCTGAAGGCCCCACCTCCTATAGCAGTTCAAGATTCAGGGGCTCAAAATGTTGATCTGCCCCTACCAGTCCCAAGAAGAGTGGGCTGATTGAATCAACGTCTGAATCAACAGGTAAGTTGACATTCACATAAATCCTGTTGATGCAACTGGTCTACTATAGCCGATACAAAAAGTTGTGCTTACACCCCAATCATCAAGCAAATAGGTGATGGAGATACACATCTGTGCAACTAAGGCCTCTATCACAGTACACTTAAAAAGCACATTTTTTAATTTATTAAATCCGCATCTGGAGTGCTGGTCCCCACTGTGCTGTGCTTCAAAAAAAAAAAGTCTCTGCCACGCCTCCTGAAGCACGGCCCACCACATGTTCCTGATCCTTGCCCCTCCAGTTCTAATTTTTCGATCCACATTTTCGAAGAACAGGCGTGCACATCAAAATTGGAGGGGTAGTTAATGGGGCTTAGTGCAGTGGTGCTCCCATCGGAAGGTCATGCCTGCAACTGCAGCATCATTGCCAAAAATGTTTGATTATTCCATCGGCACACCAAGAAAAGCTCCAGGAGAAAAGCTCCAGCAGGGAAGTGGATTTGTTTGCTATTCTTTGAAGTGCTTAAAAATGGTTTCCTAAAGAGAAGTGGTTTCCTTAGGGAGGGGAAGTGACATAACTACAACATTTACTCACCAACGTGAATACTTTCTATATTTTTGTCTGCCTTTAAAAACTTAAATTCAAACTTTTAAACTAAAAAGTTGCTATGCTGATTTTAAATGTTTTATGTATTGTTACTTAATATGTGATCCTCATTTCATTTCATTTTTATTTCTTGGAGATTGTGCCCTATGTCTTGTTGTATATTTTGTTGGAAACTGCCCAGAGTGACCTCCATTGCTAGATGGGTGGCATAAAAATCAACCAACCAACCAACCGACCGACCGATCGATCAATCAATCAATCAATCAATCAATCAATCAATCAATCAATCAGAGAAGTACAGTACCTTTTAAAAGTGAAATTAGGATATATGTTCCAATAAATTCCCTATTCTTTCATAACCAAGTAACTATGGATGACATTTTATTCCATTGGAAAAAGGCCTCACTCATTATTCTTCCTCACCCAGCACTCCGTTTCCTCTAACTTTTCCTCATCACACTAGTTTTCCATTCCTCTTATAATCAACTTAGGCCTTGGTCACCCAAGAGAAAGCTCCACCCCCCCCGCCCCCAGTATGTCAACATATTTCTTAATGAAGGTCCAAATCCATTTATTTCTGGGTTGAAAGAGTATCATTGTCTCAGATGCATTATTTGAATTTCATTTTGGCTCAGGGGTATGGGCGTGGACATTCTCCAATATGTTTTTGGCACCAAATATGAGTGTTTCAACAGGAATCTGTTGGCTGCTTTCACCTTCTTTTGGTTATAAATAAAGGATCCTGGCTCATTTGGTAAGGTCAGGTAAAAGCATTTATTCATAACGATGGTTTGTTTAGATAAGAACAATAACTTTTTAAAAAATTGGTCAAGCATTTTTGCTGCCCATTTAAATTATCTGACAAGAAAGAGTGGTGTGTTTTATTTCCAAAAGGATAAATATTTTAGTCTAACACATTCTCCTCTCTTTTTAATGTAGAAAAGAAGACAATAACAGTGAATTGAGGTGTTTTGTGAGGTAAGTATTTAAAGAATTTGGGTCACTGAGAACAGTGTGTCTTGTGGTACCATAAAGATTAACAGATTTGTTGTGGTGTTAACCCTCCAGCATTTGAGCCCACTTACATATGAGATCTACAGTCACAAGATGAGAAGCTTGGAAACATTACTTTCATGGTCTACAAACCCCCAAATACCTCAATTAGCCATCCTAGTTAGGGAGGTTCTGGAAGTTATAATCCCAAACAGTGACATTTGAGTAACATACAACATATGGGTCTACATACAGAACACTGCCACCTGTGCTTCTGTGCTTCTGTGGAATCATGGTTAGAGCAGAGTATCAACAATGAAAAGCTGTAGTTAGAAAGACAGTCGAGAATTTTTTCCAGTTGTCTTTTCTAAATCTATGTCTACATGCAGATTGGTAACCAGACTCACATACTTCCTTCTTCTTTGGGAGTTTGTTCCTATTCATCCTAGGTCCCTTTCTGTTTGTTCCCGGTCTTAGCAATAAGAAGGCAGCAGTCTGTGGCCTTTCCCCTTTAGCTGCCTGTAAGAGGACTTTGCAGACATCTAGGGGAGCTTCAGCAGTTCCAAGAAATAAACTTCCTCTTGTCCTATCAAAAATGAGGCTACAACCCAGGCGCTTTTGGACTGCAATTCCTAGAAACCTTGGCTGGCACCACTGCTGGGGAAAGCTTCTGGGAGATGCAATCCAACAAGGCCTGGTTTACCCAAGGCTGCAAACCACTGCTCTAGATTAGGCATTCCTGTTCAGTGGTCATAAGCTCAGGCATAGGCTGCTGTGCTTCACTACTTTTTGATCAATGGGAAAATGGAGCCTCAACCATCCTTTCTAGCAATGTCTCACTTCTCCTAACAGCAAAGTCAACTGATACCAATATTAACCCAGCCAGCCTGCTGGGATATCTCTCTAAGGCAGTGATTCCCAACCTGGGAGTCGGGAACCCTTTGCGGGCCGAAAGACCATTTCCCGGGGTCACCATGAGCCAGTGAAAAAAAAGTCACAAACGGCTTGGGTCTGGAGGGGGGGGGAGTGAGTTATAGTTGGAGGGGATGTCAGTCAATGGCACTGGAGGCTGTGATTGGCTGAGGGTGCCTGGAGAGGGAAGTTCTCTTTGGCACCTGTGGCAGTTGCCTGCCAAAGGGGGCTTGTGGCCTCTTCCAAGCAGGGCAAGGGGTTCCCACAACATGAGGAGCTGTATTAAAGGGTCACGGCATTAGGAAGGTTGGGAACCACTGCTGCTGTAAGGTAATCCATGATAGATGTGAGACCAAATTTGCAGCCAGCTTCAATTCATTCTTATGCCAACGTGTTTGCCTTCCTTCCTAAGCAGGTGCTAAGATGAAATTCAGGATAGCTTGCATGACCAGCTATATCTGCTGGAACTTCCTCTTCCATACATCGAGGAAAAGTACAAGGAGCCTGCCTCCATTTCACCCAACCACCACACTACACCTCTGTCCTCTGGCCAGAACAGTCCATCTTGAAAGTCCTCTGAGCAACCCTGAGACAGCATGGCCCTTCACATTTCTCTGGGAAGGTTAAAGATGTCAGGAGATGTCTGGACTTTGGCTTCCTGCATAATTAATTTGTGCGATGACAACCCATTGGGATTATAGTTTGGAGCATTCCTAAATTTAGGAATTAGGAATATATTTAGGATGGAATTAGGATTACTTGGTCTTTGGGGGGCTCAGTTCATCCAGACTGACCCTTGACGTGTCTCACCAGCTGGGGAGTCAATCTGGATAACAATCGCTTTTTTGTTTTGTTTTGTTTTGGCCTTGTGACCTAGTCCCACCCCCACTGCCCATGAGGTAATTATAATGTTATTATGAGCTAGAACCCATTCCAGACTCCATGCCAGCTCTGGCCTTCCATTCAGAAATTGGTTAACCTGAGGGAACCGGTCTTCCATGCTTTAAATAAGCCACTCTGTCTTCCTGTAGTCTTCTTTGAACAAGAACCCACATCCTGCTGGCCACGGGGACACCTTGTAATTGTTCATAGCTGTGTGCCTTGTTTATCAGCACTGAGGGTAGTTGGCACTTGTTGACGCCTTATAATATCTTATTTCCTCTTTTACTGGCCTTGTTTCTTTCCCATGTAAATAGTTCCCATATCAGTCTCCTTTTCAATGAAAGAGATAACACCCAATGTAGTCACCCCCTATACACCATCAGGCATAAAATAATCTCACAATATCTTGCCACCCAATCATGAGGGAAGCAACCAGGGCAACTGTGTGCCTTACTATATGGAGTGTAATCTACTTGAGGTACTGCCAGGGGACATTTCAAAGTTTGAAGGGCTGCCTGGTCCACATCTGTCCTTTCTAAAGGTAAAAAAAAATCTTGTGAAGGGGAAAGCAGAGGTCTGGATGAAGGTGAACAGGAAATGTGCCTCAAATTTGCTTCTGAGATATTCCGCTCAACCTACCACATCATATTTCATTTCTCTGTTCAAACTAAGAGCCAGCATTCTGTGAGTTTTCTGCAGGGACAGTTCCCATGATGTTGTTTTGGTGGTATTTGCCGGATAAATTCCCAGCTTGAAAGCCACAAGCGACAACTAACAAGTAATGAGTTACTTTTATGTATCAAGCAATGTAATGACAACTTAAAAATGAATTTTTAGCTGGAATGAGTAACCATCTTTGATTGTTTTAATGTATTGTATTTTACTATGTTGTGTATTGTATTGTATTGTATAATAAATAAATAAATATAATAATAAAATACATAATATTTTATTGTAATGTATTGTATTGTAATGCATTATTGTATTGTAATGTATTATTGTATTATAATGTATTGTATTGCATTGCATTGTGTTTTAATGCATTGTATTTATTGCATTAAATGTTTTTATCATTTTAGTTTTATTGCAATTTTAAAATTTTAATTGTTTGAATTGCTTATTTTGATTGTGAGCCACCCAGAGACCTTTGGGTAGTGGGTGGCATACAAGGTAAATCAATCAATCAATCAATCAATCAATCAATCAATCAATCAATCAATCAATCAATCAATCAATCACACCTTATTCAGTTAACGTGAGTTCAAATGGTGGGCTTCAAACTACTGTACAAGAAAATCATTACAATAGCAGTCAACACTAGAGTTGGGATATTAACATCTGTTTCATGGGGAAAACAAATACAAATATGAGCACCACAGGTGTGATACAGCCCAGGGGCCTCCACCTGAACTGGACCAGGCACTTGTCATAGCACAGCACGTGTGGATGAAGTCTTCCTAGTTGCACAACTGGGTCAGGAATCCAGCCACCATGTTCTCACTTCCCCGGGCAGCCAATCACATAATGGGATAGAGAGTTCCCCTCTGATGCCGATATTTGTATTCATTTCACTAGGGAAATGAATACGAATTGCCCAACTCTAGGCACCGCTATCCAATTAAACCCTCTACACAGCAGCTTGGAGTAGCAACATTCCAAACAATACAATGATAGACTGAAAAACAGCCAAAGGCAGCAAACAAGCACACAGTATCAACAACTGTGGCACAACTGCTAAGAAATGCAACCACAATCCGGCATGGCTGCATGGAATTTCTGAAAGAGACCCATCCCAAAATTACTTGAGTCTAGTTTGCCTATGGACACTTTATTATTGGCATCAATATAAGAACATAAGAACATAAGAAGAGCCGTGCTGGATCAGGCCAAAGGCCCATCTAGTCCAGCTTCCTGTATCTCACAGTGGCCCCACTAAATGCCTCTGGGAGGGCACGAGACTAGATATTTGTCTCCTGATACCACTCCCCTGCATCTGGCCCTTGAAGCACCCCAGTTTTAAGACTTCAGATGACACATCTCCATGATGGTTTGTAACCTGTGATGGACTTTTCCTCCAGGAATCTGTCTAATCCCCTTTTGAAGGCATTCAGTCCAGATGCCATCACCACATCCTGTGGCAGGGAGTTCCACAGACTAACAACACGCTGGGTGAAAAAATATTTTATTTTGTCTGTTCTTACTCTCCCAGCCCACAATTTGAGTGTATGTCCCCTAGTTCTGGTATTTTGTGAGAGGGAGAAGAGTGCTCACACTGGGATTCAGCATTCTGAAAGCTGACTGAAAAACTAGGGGTGGCCCCAACAAAAAAATTAGGACTTTGGATCCGTACCAAATTTGGCAATCGCACTTGTTGAAAAACAGCCCTGGCGATTGCTTTCTCTTTGGATGAGAAGTGGTTTACTGATAGAGTCAGCTTCTGAGATTTTTCCTTGCTACTTTGTAAATGATAGTGAGCACAAGAAGGTATCTTGTAGACCAGGGCTGTCCAACTTTGAACAGGCCGACATCTACTTTTCCTGGCCCAAAGTGCCTGAGGGCTACTACACTAATGCCTCTATTTTTTATCCATTCCAAGCACATGCTTGTAAGTAAAAAAAAATTGTAAGCAGAGTAGTTGTTTCCCATAGGAATGCATTGAAATCTGTTCCCTCCAGAATGGATTGATTTTTCAATGCATTCCTATGGGAAGGCTGACCATACAACACTTCCCTTGCACCCGCTCGATCATCTGGCCAATGGGTGGAGCAGGGGACCCCTGCCATGGCCCTTGAACTGCCCTGCTCGGCTGAAACAGTGGGCTGGCAGACCCAGAACTTTGCTGGGGCAGTGGTGGTCCTTGGGGTGGAGGAGGGAGGGGTGGAGAACTTATCCCCTCACTTTTTTATTGGTGACCAGCGGGCTCCTTTTGAACCCTTCACGGGCTACCTGTCGTGCAGGCCTGTTATAGACCATCTTGACTGCTGGTGTTGGTGTTGTCAACATTCGGGACACCCTTTGCTACGTAACATCTGGCATCCTTTTTTCACCTGGCAACAGGGGCCCAATATTGTGCAGCAATATTGGGCCATTTGCTGGCTTTTTGAATTGTGGGTACAGAAACACGCTATGCATAAACCAGAGGGTTTTCTGAAGAACTGGATTCTCCTTAATGGATATGACTCTCTCTGTGCCATGCAGTATTCTCCTGGGGGGGTGGGGGCGACACCCTGAGATTCTTGGCTCCTCCCAAGAGCTGAATATTACTGTGTTTGGAAAATGTTTCATTTCATGAACAGACTGCCATCAACCTCATCCAGCATAAACCATCACTGGAGCCTTTGGCACAGATGAGCATTTGCATTGGACAGTATCCTGCTGGTTTCAGAGTCAAGAATAAACCCACTGAATCAACTGCTGAACAATAAATCAACACATGCAAATCTCATCGAGTCAATGCATTTACTCTAGCTGGGATTAGCAACGGGAAACTTGAACATAAGAACAGCCTTGCTGGAAGAGGCCACAGCCCACCCATTCCAGCATTCTGTCTCACACAGTAGCTCACCATTTGATTCAGGGTATTCCCAAGCGGATGTCTTCACCTGCTTACGATTCCCTGCAAATGGCATTGAGAGATATCCTGCCTATGTCGCCAACCTGGAGGTTGTCCTTAGGCATCCATCATGATAGCCATTGATACCCCTGTTCTCCATGAACTTCTCTAATCCTTTCTTAAAGCTGTCTAGGCTGACAGCTGTCACCACTTCTTCTGGCAGGAAGTTCCACAGACCAGTGATCCTCTGGGTGGAAAAGTCCTTTCCTGAGATCTAGCACCCAAAGGTTTCATGGAGTACCCCCTAGTTCTAGTGTTATGTGATAGGGAAAACAGTTTTTCCTTATCTACTTTGTTCACACCATGTCTGGTTTTATAAACTTCAATTAAGTCACCTCTTAGGAGTAAAACTACTCCCTTTAACTGATGTCATGTTCTGTGCAATTCAAAATGCTTACATACTGAATTAGCGGTTTCCCTTGCTGTAAGACATTCATTTTCTTGTTTGGCATCTTTTCCTTTATATCCTTTGATCTATCAAATTATGTGTTGCTGGATGAAATCAAAGGAAAGAAGGCTGCGGTTCAAAGGCCTGTTTGTTTATTTTATTAGCCACGTGACTCTTGTTAGCTAGAATAGACTACAGAGACAAACACATCAAATCTGTTGATCATCTCTTTTGTTTTATACAGTGTGAATTATTTCATACTCCATAAAACAAAAGAAATTATTTCACCCTCCTCTCTACACTATATGCTCAGAAAGACAGTGACATGAATGTGGGTTAAGGTGCATGTTACATTAACTTAACGGACTGAATGTTGAATGCTCAGATGTTGAATGTACATTTTACAAACAAACAAACAAACAGCTCAGTTCCATAGGTGTGCTGCCCCATTTTATAAGCAGTAGAGATGGGCACGAATAAAAAAAATGACATTTCGTTTGTCGTTTGTCGTTTGGAGGGTCCGTTTTGGTTCATTTCCATTTTGCAAAAAAAATCATTTTCATTTTCATTCGTTTCATTACCATTTCGTTACCATTTATTTTAATTTTGCATTTTTTAGCATTTAAAGCAGTTCACTGTATTGCAGTAACGAAAACGAAACGCACAACAAAATTTCCGGTGTTTCTGTTCGTTTCGTTTCATTTTGGAGACAAAATTTGTTTGTCATTTCGTTGCATAACAAAACAAAAAAATGAAAACAGAAACAAAAAATTGTTCGTTTCATGCCCATCTCTAATAAGCAGAGGTAGCTTTTCCTGGCTGCAAAAAAATAATTCCAAAGTCTTTTATTTGGGGGGTGAGATGGCCATAACTTTTTTTAGACCGAGTTACTTTTTTCAGTGCATAGTGCAGCTTTGTGCTTTATACTAGGCAAGTGCTCTACAGATGTTTCTGTTTGCTATGCACAAAAGTTGCATCTGATTTAATGAATTAATTTTCATCCTGCCCCTCTGGCCAAAGGCCACTCTTGCAGAGACCTTCTTGGGGTGTTCAAGGTACATTGATATTTTACAAGTGGGTTTTATCAATGCAGTGGTAGAAATATCTCAGTGATTTTGGTCTGTGGCTGCATAGACAGTGGTTGGCAGTTTGCTTCCCCACTTTGCCTCTTGAGAGTACAGCATCAGTGTGATCTATCAGCAATGAGCAGCCCTAGGTAGATTGCACAGTCTCAGTGCGACCCCATAAGAAGGTAATCGTAAACCCCTTTTGAGAATTCTCTACATGGAAAACCCTGGAAAGAGTCACCATAAGTCAAAATTGATTTGACGGCATATTATTATTGTTGTTGTCATTATAATTGTTTAACAAGGTCAGGAAGTTTCCATGGGGAAGCAGGAATTCTAACAGTGTGATCTTTTATAGGCATGGTGGCTCAGTGGACTAAGGCTCCGAAAACTGTAGGCTGCAAAGTCAGTAGCTCGGCGGTTCGAATCCCGGGTGCCACGCAGCGGAGCGAGCTCCCGCTGATAACCCCAGCTCCTGCCAACCTAGCAGCTTGAAATCATGTAAATGCAAGTAGATAAATAGGTGCCATCGTAAAAGGCAGGAAGGTAAAGCAGTGTTTCATTGCAGCCATGCCAGCCATGTGGCCATGGACTTGCACAACACTGGCTCTTCGGCTTGAATACAGAGATGAGCACCGCCCCTAGAGTCAAACACAACTAGCACACATGTGCAGGGGGAACCTTTACCTTTACAGACCTATACGATGAGAAACACCATACACTTGGGGCAGACCATGCATTAGAGTGACTCTAGAATCTTTAGGTTGAAGATGGGAACAGATTCCTTTTGGAACTGCTGAAGGTGCTCAGCTCACCCCTACCATATACTCTGGAATGTTGGATTTAAGTAGGGAGGCAGAGACCTGAATTGTCATTCATGCACAAAGATCTCCAGATTTCCTTCGGCCAGCAGCTGAAAGCAGTGCTGCAGCTTGGTGGGAAAAACATCCCTCTGTAATACAAAAAGACATGGAAGCTTGGTCACTTTTGCCATGGTCATGGAACCCACCTGCTTAGGTGGATAGATATAAGAGCATTAGTCCTTCGCCTCAGAAAAAGACACATGCTTGTTAATCCTAAACGTGCTTCATTTATGGTTTAATTTAAAAGGGGTATCAATCCAATAATAATAAACCAGCTCTTAGTGATCTACCAGGTCAACCAAGATCTGACCGAGATTCATGTCCTGCCAGAACTGCACAGGTGAGCAGCAATAGTTTTTGCAATATTTGAGGGTGCAACTCCATTGCCCAAATAAACTGAAAGTTCTCTAGAAGTATTATTGTGTTGATTCATGTCATATGCTCTTTGCCTTGCTGCTCCAATTCTCATGGGATGGCCTCAATTGAACCAGGTTGGTTCTCTGCAGGGGACCCCCACTTTACTTTGAATCCTGGTCGAGACTTTGATCCACCCATGGTCCTCAATCTGCCTTCATTCTGCCCTTGTTCATAACTGTCTTGCTTGGGATTTATGTTTTTCTAGCATCTGCACCGGGAAGTTCTTGTTGTTGTTCCTTCAATGTTGCAAGTAATTTATTTCCTCCTTTTTATTCAGTGTGGCATAGCACTACCACAATGTTGCAGATAGTGAATTTTTCTGCAATTGAAACTTCCCTCTCATCTCCTTTGACGACCGCCTGTTAACTAACTATAGACCTTCCTATATAATAGGCTGGCAAAGCTCTCAAGTGCAACAATAAGGAAAGACAGCCCAAAAAATTACCCAAAATGAATGCAGCAGCAGAAGTAAGAAAAAGAAAAAAGAAGGGAAAGAAAGGAGCTGTCATAGTGTCTGTGTGGAGCAGCTAAAGTCACCAGAATGAAAGCAAGCCACATGTCAAAAAGAAGCTAGCAGGACTCCAGTCCTTATGTCATGTACAGTAGTGCTAAAGCTGAAGAGTTTATTATTTTGAAAAGAAACACATTCAGACAGCAGGCATAATTGCTGATTTCCCAATGGGACAACATCCCTCAGCACCTCAAACACCTCACCAAGATGTCAGCACAGACACCACTGCACAGAGAACAGTGTGACGCAGCCATTCAGAAAACTAAAAATGGCTCCAAACGCACGCACGCACACCCAGCTCATTGTAGAGAGGCTTAAAATAAGTACCACCCCCATGGTTGTTCAAAAAGCAACGAGCCCTCAAAGAAAAATCTGAATTTCCCTTGCACTTAAAAATGTCTGTAGAAGTGGAAAATTTTGAATGGATGTGTAACTTGCTAAAGCTGAAGTAATT
>JAHTLZ010000661.1:0-10570 GCA_023846285.1 Phrynocephalus versicolor | reverse complement strand
CATTCGTCACTTCCGGACTCTAAGGGAGCTACTATCTCAACTTTACACGAGTGTTTAGCTGCAGTAATGAACTGGATGGGGACGGACAAAATGAAACTAAACCCTGACAAGACAGAGGTGCCCCTGGTCAGTCAAAACAATGAAACCTGTACTGGATGGGGTCGCCCTCCAATTGAAAAATCAGGTATGCAGCTTGGGGGTGCTCTTGGACTCATCCTTGACCTTGGATGCCCAGGTCACGGTTGTGGCCAGGAGCGCATTTGCACAATTAAGACTAGTATGCAAGTTATGCCCCTTTCTTGAGAAACCTGCTCTGGCCACAGTGACACATGCCCTAGTGACGTCCCGGCTAGACTATTGTAATGTGCTCTATGTGGGACTACTGATGAAAAGTCTCAAGAAACTTCAATTGGTCCAAAATGCAGCAGCCAGACTGCTGACTGATCACATTACACCCCTATTAAAACAGATACACTGGCTGTCAATCAGCTATTGGGCACAATTCAAGCTGCTGACCTTGACCTACAAAGCACTGTATGACCTGGGTCCTAGCTACCTCAAAGATCGGATCTCGCAGTATGAAGCGACTCGGGTGTTAAGGTCATCAGGAGAGGCCCTTCTCTCCATCCCACCACCCTCACAGGTACGTCTCGTGGGAACTCATGAAATGGCGTTCTCAACTGCTGCGTCCAGACTCTGGAACTTCCTCCCACTGGAGGCCAGGACTGCCTCATCTCTGTTGTTCTTCCAGAAACAGATAAAGACCTTTCTCTTCAGACAAGCTTTCCCTGAATGATGGATTACCATTATGTGTCTTTTATATGAGTCTATAGGTTCATATAGACCTTGTGTTTATAACTACAAAACCTTGTAGCTTTAATGTAATGTTGTCTATTAATGCTGTAAGATGTCCCTCAGTTCCTTGTTCTCAATACCTGAACATGTCTTAATTGTATTGGACTGTATATTATCCCTCATTACTGTAAACCGTCTTGGGTCCTTTTCCAGGGAGAAAGGCAGGGTAAAAATATTCTTTAAAAAATGTAGTCTGTACCTCTGTCCACTACAGCACACTGGTTATTATGAAGTTCTTAGCACAAATCCCTTCCCTGCTTCATATGAATGAGTATAGAAAAGTACTGTCTGCTCTTTGATGATGAGAAACTATTATTCCCATGATGCTTCCCCACTGGCCTAGCTGGGAAAGGCTCCTTCCTGCCAGCTGGAATCCATCAAGATCTGCAGGGACCCTAGTTCTGGAAAATAGTACAGGACTGCTGCCAAAGTTCTGGTTTTGATCCATAAAGCCTAGGATTATGCAAGCCTGGATGGATGAGCCAGAAAGCAAGCCTTAGGGTTATGTCTGATTGTACGAGCCTGAGAGCAGAAAGTATAGCTAGGAGCCTTTCTGAGCAACAAAGCTCAAAGGAGGAATCTTGCCGAAAGTGTCTCCTTTGTTTTCCAGGTTCTGATGAAGAGCCTGGGAAAAGGAAGAAAGGCCAACATTTATTATTTCTTCTCCTCACCCAATACCCGCATTTAAACTTAAAATAAAAGGGACAGATGAAATGGACAGCTTTCTTTCAAAGGCAAGTTTAATATCCTGTTTAGTTGGGTCCCAAGGAGACAAAACTGTGCCAGAATACTTATTAAAAACAATCTTGTTCCTCGCCCAGATAAAGATAATGATCGCCTATACTTCAGATGGGAGGGGGAGGGGCTGAAAAAAGGATTTCCCAGCTGACTTCGGAGTACTAATTTTACATTATAACCAGATTTCTCCTTCCTTCCCCTCGCCCCACTTTCTATTTCCTCCTTATTAAACTGAATGAGATAATAAAACAACAAAGCTTTCACTTCTTCTCTCTACTTAATTAATCTGTTCTCATTATTATATTTACCCAGCATAATACTGCTACAGAGAGACACCCAGTCTCCTTGCCCTATTCCCTGCGGGCACGTATACTGATTTCTCAAAATAATTTTCTCCTTTTTAGTCAGCGAATGAGCAAGGAGAAGGGCTATTTACTGCCTAATACATTTAGCCAGCACTGTTCTGAGGGCCAGAAGAACCTAACAGTAAATGAAAAAAACACCCTCTCACAATGCAGAGTAAGCCCTCTTGTAAAAATATTAACTACTATAAGGTTGTTATTCTAAGAACATAGGAAGAGCCCTACTGGATCAGGCCAATGGCCCATCTAGTCCAGCTTCCTGTATCTCATAGTGGCCCCACCAAATGCCCCTAGGAGCGCATGAGACTAGATATCTGTCTCCTGATACCACTCCCCTGCATCTGGCCCTTGAAGTGCCCTGGTTTTAAGCCTGGAGATGACACATCTCCATCATGGTTTGTAACCTGTGATGGACTTTTCCTCCAGGAATCTGTCCAATCCCCCTTTAAAAGCATCCAGGCAAGATGCCATCACCACATCCTGTAGCAGAGAGTTCCACAGACTAACAACATGTCTGGGTTTAAAAAATATTTTCTTTTGTCTTTTCTCACTCTCCCAACCCTCAATTTGAGTGGAGGTCCCCTAGTTCTGGTATTTTGTGAGAGGGAGAAGAGCGTCCCTCTGTCCACTTTACCCATGCCCTGCATTATTTTGTACGTCTCAATCATATCCCCCCTCAGGCGCCTTTTTTCCAGACTAAAGAGCCCCAAATGGTTTTCAGCAATTTAAAATAAACCATTGACATTTTAACGAACAAGAGTTGGGGGGAAGCGCATGGAGAGGAACACTCATAAATTGGATATCCAGTATGACAGTTGTGCAGACTTGCTTAACGCCATGCTTCTGCTTGTTCCGCTTTCCATCCACTTCCACGGGACTCAGATTTATAACCCCAAGGAGGGGTGTGGTGGCTCAGCGCACTAAAGCTCCGAAAACTGATGGCTGCAAAGTCAGCAGCTCGGTGGTTTGAATCCCGGGTGCCAAGCTGTGGAGCGAGCTCCCGCCGCTAACCTCAGCTCCTGCCAACCTTGCAGTTCGAAATCATGTAAATGTAAGTAGTTAAATAGGTACTGCCGTAAAAAGTGGGAAGGTAAAACAGCGTTTCCTTGCAGCCATGCCGGCCATGTGGCCATGGACTTGCACAACACTGGCTTTTCGGCTTGAATACATAGATGAGCACCGCCTCTAGATTTGGACACGACTAGCAAGCCTAGATGCCCTGAGAACATCCGATCTCGCTTGATTTCGGAAGCTAAGCAGGGTCAGCCCTGGTGAGTACTTGGATGGGCGACCACCAGGGAATACCAGGTGCTGTAGGCGCCTGGAGTAGGAACTGGCAAGCCACTCCAGTACTCCTGCCAAGAAAACTCCACGGACATGGAGTCACGTAGATCACAACTGTAACTAACGACACAACACACACACACACACACACACACACACACAGAGCAAGCATATGTGTGGGGGGGAACAACACGTACATTTTATCTTTATAACCCAAAGGTACGTTAGCTCAATAAACGTGGAGAGCTTTACGTCTACTAATGCCAGCCATACACACAAAATGAAAAGCAGCAACGATACGAAACATACTTTCACCCAAAGGGCCATGTTAACTGAGCGAACCATTCAGCAAGTCAAGTTCTACGCCTATCTTTTCTTGGCCTTTATTTTTATGAAACGGAGCCGATGCGACAGAGGCGGAATGGCCCCCAGTTGCAAAGACACTCTCCTCTTCCTCGTTCAACTTATTTGTCAGTGGGAGCGTTAAAAGCATTTTAAAAGCACTTGGACAAAAGACTCCGAACATGCTGGGAGCTCCCACCAACGGACAATGAAGTGAAGACTTCCCTCTTGGTCCAAACGGTTCTGCCACAAGGGAAAGTCATCCAAGCATGAAAAAACACAGGAGAGGAGTTTTATCCATTGTTCCTTGGCATAAGACTGTCCCTTCCGCTGGCTGCCATGTCCCTGAAATCTAAATTTAACAAGAGGAAGGAAATCAACATTGTTCCTCTTCACTCCATTCAAGCGTGTGTGTGTGTGTGGGGGGAGAACACATGGCTCCTTCAGCATCCATTGCCGTCCTCAATATTTCCGAAACTTATTAAGATGTCACTGTTCCCACCCTGGACTTAAAGTTACAGACATTAGATGTTCTTCCAAAGAAACCCACCAATTCTGCAGTTTTTTCTCCCGTGCAAAATATTGGAGACTAATGAAAGATGAAACCTGTTATTTTGGACCTTATGTCACAGCTCAATATGCATATGATTTTATGATTACACAGTGTCTCTGAGATCTAGAGATCAATGGTTAAAGATAGTGGATTAGTAGTAACTCCAACCGGTCAATATGACAGCCTCCATAGCCAATTTATTTTACTCTCCCTCTCAGCAGGGAGACAAAAATGCAGACAGTTATGAATCCATATCAACAAATGGCTTTTTGCTGCTTGTTTCCACTAACAGCAGGTCTTTTGTAAAGTTAATGCCTCTTAACTGCCTGTCTAGGACCAAACCACCCTCACATACTTTGCATTATACTAGGAAAAGTTTGTCATAATATGCCATTTCTGAGAAATCAAATTCTTCAGCTACTATGAAGGATGCAGCTGATATACATGAAGGATGCAGCAGCATACATACTGTATATGGATTAAATAAATTTAATCATCCACCAAACCAATGAAGATAATGTTGCTGGCATGTCTAAACTTTGCCCCTCCAGATGTTTTGGGCTGCAACTCCCACAGTCCTTTGCCACTGGAAATACATGCTTGGAATTCTGGGAGTTGTGGTCCAAAACATCAGGAGGGCCGAAGTTTGGACATGCCTGTTTTACAGTTTCCCTTTGGTGCATAAAACATTTCAAGGACATCAGTTCAATTAAAGGTATAGTATGCTATAAATGACAATGTCATGAACCCATTATTTTTAAAAATGGAAGCTACTGTCCATTATATTTGTACAGCAGCAAATGAGCTTCTGCTATAGAAATGAGAACAGCAAATTTTCTGTTCCTGTAGTTTGCATCCCTGTGCCACATAATGTTCCTCATTTGATATCAATGTGCATAAAAGATCATTTTGAAGTCTGCTTCTAAACAGGCCCTTCCTAAAGTACAGCTGCCTATGATTTTCAGGGTGGTTCCAATTCTTCACAGATGTGGGATGAGCTCAAATGTAAGTTTTTTTCCCCATAAAAACTACACATCAAAGAGGAAGCAAAAAAGGCCCAAACTCTGCCACAGAGCTGGAGAGGAATATATAATAGGGTGTGCATAGCTTGGAAACAAACAGCACAGTCTTAACTCAAAGATGCACCAGCTCTAGGGAGGGTTAAACAGGCACAGAAGCTCCTTTGCTGGCAGAATTCCCTTTACAACAGCTGCAGAAACATCCTTATGCTGACAGAGCCCCCTTCTGTGAGACCTCCAGCAGAGGCATCTGCCGGCAGTACAGCTCTGTCAGTTATAGTTTGCAGCAGGAGAGTTTAAAAAGCAATGAAGGTAAGATGTTGCAAAGCAGAACCTGAGTTATGCTGGATATCTCCTCTCTAAGCCCAAGGAGACAGGTGACCCAAAGTTAGGCCATGGGGAAGGTAGTCCAACATCCCTCTCTGCTGCTGGGAGGAATTATGACTCAGTACAGTTTCATGTAGCCTAATATCACCTCAGCTAGCCATCTGCCATTTTGACTAGTTACCCTAGCCAAGATGCAAGTAAGTCATTATTTACGTCTCTCAGAGTGGCATTTTCCCTATATTTCCTGTATTTACTTGTTCTTAGCTTTAATATTGCCTTTGCAACGATGTAAAAAGATTGTGAAGAGGTCCAGAAGGATCTCTCCAAACTGGGGGAATGGGCTACGAAATGGCAAATGCGTTTTAATGTAGCCAAATGTAAAGTAATGCATATTGGGGCAAAAAAATCAAAACTTTATCTATCAACTCATGGGCTCTGAGTTATCCGTGACGGATCAGCAAAGATCTTGGTGTGTTGGTGGACAGCTCCATTAAGGTGTCTCCCCAATGTGTGGCAGCGGTGAAGAAGGCCAATTCCATGCTAGGGATTATCAAAAAGGGGATTGAAAATAAAACAGCCAACATTATAATGCCATTATACAAAACAACAGTAAGGCCGCACCTGGAGTATTGTGTACAATTTTGGTCACAGTGTCTCAAGAAAGACATAGTGGAACTGGAAAAGGTGCAGAAGAGAGCAACTAAAATGATTACTGGGCTGGGGCACCTCCCTTATGAGGAAAGGCTAAAACATTTGGGGCTCTTTAGTCTGGAAAAAAGGCACCTGAGGGGGGATATAATTGAGACGTACAAAATAATGGCAGGGCGTCAGTAAAGTGGATAGAGGGAAGCTCTTCTCCTTCTCACAAAATACCAGAACTAGGGGACATACACTCAAATTGAGGGCTGGGAGCTTAAGAACAGACAAAAGAAAATATTTTTTCACCCAGCGCGTTGTTAGTCTATGGAACTCCCTGCCACAGGAGGTGGTGATGGCATCTGGCCTGGATGCCTTCCAAAGGGGATTGGACAGATTCCTGGGGGAAAAGTCCATCACAGGTTACAAACCATAATGGAGATGTGTAATCTGTTTTTAATTTTGAGTGCCCTATTTTTTGTTCATCGTGGTATATAAAGGAGAGAGAGAGAGAGAGAGAGAGAGAGAGAGAGAGAGAGAGAGAGAGAATTATCACTAGGGCGCATATGAAACATTTTCACATACTATTTGCAAGTGCATTCACCCATGGGGCCTTGTAGGGCTAAACCGACAGCTGCTGGAAGAAAGAGCAGGCTGGACAAATTGCACATCTGACGATGCTTGGAGAATGACACTCTCATCGTTGCTAGCCAGTAGAGTCAAGGAGAGCAAATTCTGGGAGGTACAGTCCAGATTAAAGCCCCCCACCCCACCCCAAGATGGACATAGACTAGGAAAAAAATCATATTACCAATGAGCCTTGAAATCTTAGGCCAGTGACTCTACCTCAACTGGACCTCCTCTACAAGGTTGTTTTGAGAACAGGAAGAAATCTAAAGCAAGACGTAAACTAGTCATCTGAATGAGGGAGAGATCACGCCAGGCAAACATATCAACAAGAAACATAGAGCAAAAGAAAAGCAAAAGCAGATCCACCAAGAAGACCGAGACATTGTGGCATCTTAAGGTCCATCATGCAAAAAGTTGACCTAGTACTAGATTGCCATTCCTGTAAAAACAGAGAACACCGCCTGGAGTTGTTCTTTGAATTAAGCTTGGCAGTACTGTATATAAATCCACCAACCAACCAAACAACCAAACAACAATCAAATAAATAAAAAAGTGTACTGAAATGCATTTGGATGCAGAAAATTCAAATAAGAAATAGGCGAGGACATTATTTCTGTACAGCTGTCCTCTGTTCTATTGGGGCTTCTACAAGAAGAATTTCCCAAGGCATTACACCATATGGATTATTATAGGATATACCTCTCTCACACACAGCTTCCTTTAGTAGTAACTGCAATCCACTGGCAATGCTTGACCCATGTCACCCCAAACTTGTGTGCCTAAAAAGTCCAAGGGCGACCAGGACGAGAGGTGAAAGACGGACTCAGCTTTCCCATTGGCTCATCCTCAACTACCATTGGGAAACAATATTTGGGGGACACACAGCCAGGTACAACCTGAAATACTTTCTTTTGTGAACACGCCCAAACAAGCCACCCAGAATTAAAGTTCCCATAGGGATGTCTTCAGACTAGCAGCAGCAACCATGAAGAACAAATAAATGGGCAAAGGAGAACAAGGAGTTTGGAAGATGTTTTTTCACTAATTTATTTATTTATTTATTTATTGCATTTATATCCCACCCATCTTCCCGGAGGAACTAACTGTTCTTCCTCTTACAGAAATATTTTAGCCTCTTTTTTGTGTGAGGTTTCAAGGAGTAAGACATTTACCTCCATCAGGAAGACTATTTAAATGAGACAACAATAATTCTGTGGGGACTTTAGCTATAGATCTCTGTGTGTATGTTAATTTCACAAGTTAAAAATTATACTCTAGCTAACAATATAACACAACTCTTGTACAGTGGTACCTTGTATAAAGGAATTAATTTGTTCCAAATGAAATTATGTTAAGCAAATTTTCCTTTATACAAATTCGCATAGGAATGCATTGAAAACAGAGTGATCCCATTTTTATGTAGTACGGATTCTCCCCATAGGCAATTATGTTAAGCAAATTTCCACTAGTTCTGGAATTTTTTATGTTGTACAGATTTTATGTTATACAAGCTGTTTGTTATACAAGGGTCCACTGTATTCTTGTTTTTGAGTTCTTACTATGTTCTTCAGGCACAATCTTTTTTACTCCTGAATATTAATGCATCCTGAAGTATTTTGGGGACACACAGCCACATACAACCTGAAATACTTTCTCTTTTGTGAGCATGCCCAGGAAAGCCACCCAAAAGCATTTTAGATATCCAGTCAGCCTCGACACCAAGCTAGTATTAAAACATAAGAAGGCAAGGACAAAGACGCTGGCTATTACTTATTCTCAATTTTTTAAATTTTTAACAGACAGGTTGAAAACTTGAGATCTAGTTTTGCACCAATAGCAAATAGCTTGCAAAATATTTCTAAATTCACCTGTGCACGGAAATAAATGTCACATTTAAATCACCCCTAAGTCAATTGTGTCGTTTAAGACAAGATATTTAAAGGGCATGCCTGTAATAAGTAGTGCCAGAAGGAGATCGACTTGCAAATGCCACATTCTGGAGAAAAGTAAGCTTTGGTTTGTCTTGTCACTTTTTTTTTTTACAGTAAAAGGAAATGTTGAACCAGAGAAGGCAAATCAAAATTAAGAATTGGTGTAGCGCTCACTTAGGAAATGAGATGTTCCAAGATAACGGACTGTACTTTTAAGGCAGCCCTGTCAGTGTTGAGAAATACCACTTTCTATTGTCCAGATGTTAACCGACTGATGCTTCGACCAACAAAGCCACTCCATTTTTTTCACTAAGCTATCCAATAAAATAGGCACTGACCTCCTTCAATAACAAGGATTCAGCTTTTTAAATTATCTATACAGTTCCTAACACAGGTCTGGGGAACTTGTCATAACATATCAGAAGCAAGAGCTTCCTAAATTAACTGACTGATGCGGCTACCAACAAAGCCACTCCACTTTTTCACTAAGCTATCCAATAAAACATACACCGACCTCCTTCAATAACAAGGATTCAGCTTTTTTATTTATTTATATAGTTCGTAACACAGGTCTTGGGAACTTGTCACAACATATCATATTTCCAGCATTCTAGATACTGACTCACGAAACAAAATTCTTCTCGCAGCTATTTTTTTTTAAATTATACCCCTGGTTAATGAAATGACAGCAAGGCAAATTTTATTAATTCGACCCTCCCTGCTCCAAGGAGGAAACACAAATGATAGAGATCTAGAAAGCGTTCATCCTCTCCTTCCCCACAAAGGTGTAAGACGCTGAATTTCCCTGGGGATAAATTGAGATAAGGGACAGGATGCAATCCCCGCGGATGCCAATGCTCACCTGCTGCTTACCGGAAGAGACATTTGGTACGGCACATCCCAAAAAGGAGACCCAAGAGAGACACTCCATCCCACAGGAGAGCTAGTAATCAATGCAAACGGCCTCTGATGCTCTTCAGACACAAAGGCAGACTGGATTTTCCCCTGTTTGCACAGCTGGAGTCAAGGAGGGGCTGGACTGGGGCATCTGGGGATTTAGTGGGGAGGGGATGGAAAAGAAGAACAAGAAAAGGAAATGAGGAAAGGGAAACCCGAGAACAAGGGAGGAAGGGAGTTTTATGACGTAGAGAAGGAGGGGGAAAGAAGGAAGGATTAATAAGAGGAAGAACGGAGAAGGGTTTAGGGCAGCAGGAAAACCAGGGGTGAATAGTGTTCAGGGAAGAGGTATGACCTTGATCCACGAAAATTATCTTATTCAATGAAAAGAAGATGGGTCATCTTATTTATGAAAAAGGAGTAATAAAAGACTATGCCTGCTGCAGCTCTAAATGACCTGGATTTTGGTTGAATATCAGGAAAAAGGAACTTCCTACCGGTTCCAGCACTAAGGCCTGGCTGGGACCCATGACTTAGGAAGGCACTGGAAGGAAAATTGGACATTCTTGGACTGAATGAAGACAGGGGTGGACTGGATGGCCTTTAGGGGGTCCCTCCGAACCCCACTCTTGATCCTGTCGTCTACTTGCTTGGAAAGAAGTCCTTAAGATCCCTTAGAGAAGTTATTTTAGGTATAGGATCAGGCTGCCCCAGGGGGGTGTGAAACCCGTTTTAAATGGCCATAAATTCACCGTATTAATGGGAAGAGAGGCAAATAATCTTCTGGAAACTTTGGGGGTGGAGGGGAGGAATAGATATATTTTTCCTCCTAATTTTCATGTATATATATATTTTATTTTCTTCTCTTCCCATGGCCTTTAAAACGAGAGATTTTACCTCTCTAAAGAAGAAGGCAACCGAGGGAGATGAATGGTATTGGGGAAGAGGTTGAGGAAGAGGGTCGGGGCAGGGAATAAGGCGTGAAATGGGGGGTTT
>JAHTLZ010000660.1:0-11604 GCA_023846285.1 Phrynocephalus versicolor | reverse complement strand
GCGGGTTGGAGGAGGAGTGGCCATCTATGTCAAAGAAGGGGTAAAATTCAGCAGAATGGAGATTGACAGAGGGTCTGACTCCACCATAGAATCACTGTGGGTTAAACTACCAGGTCCAAGGAGTGATGTGATCGTTGGAGTTTTCTATCGTCCACCAGATCAAAACCTTGAGGGGGAGCTTGAAATGAGGAGAGAAATCATGGAGGTGGCTAAGAGGGATAGGATAGTAATCATGGGGGACTTCAATTATCCCCACATTGACTGGGCCAATGCAAGCTCCGGGCAAGAAAGAGAAACTGGGTTTCTCGACTTGCTGAATGACTGTGCCTTAGAGCAGGGCTGTCCAACTTTGAACAGGCCAAGGTCAACTTTTTCCAGACGAAAGTGCCTGAGGGCTACTACACTAAAACCTCTACTTATGAATTTTATCTGTTCTGACAATATGCTCATTAAGTAGAGCAGCCCTTGAACTGCCCCGCTCGGCTGAGACAGTGGGCTGGCAGACCCAGAGCTTTGCTGGGGCAGTGGTGGTCCTTGGGGTGGGGGAGGTAGAGGTAGAGAACTTATCCCCACACATTTTTATTGATGGCTGGCGGGCTACTTTTGAACCCTTCACGGGCTACTGGTAGCCCCCGGTCTACCTGTTGGACAGGCCTGCCTTAGAGCAACTTGTCACGGAGCCCACCCGAGAACAGGCAACTCTGGATCTAATATTGTGTGATACTCAGGACCTGGTCAGGGGTGTGAATGTCACTGAGCCTCTGGGGAACAGTGACCATGCTGCAATTACCTTTGCCATGCATGTCGGAGGAAGAGTGTCAACCAAATCAGACATAAAAACCCTTGATTTTCGAAGGGCAAACTTCCCTCAGATGAGGAAACTAGTTAGAGAGAAACTGAAGGGCAAGGTTAGAAGAATCCAATCTCTTCAGAGTGCATGGAGCCTGTTTAAAACAACAATAATAGAGGCCCAGCACAAGTGCATACCACAAAGAAAGAAGAGCTCATTTAAGTCCAAGAGGACACCAGCATGGTTAACAAGTGGAGTTAGAGAGGCTCTAAAGCACAAGGAGAGGTCCTTCTGTAAATGGAAATCCTCCCCAAATGAGGAAAATAAAAAGGAACACAAACTCTGGCAAAAGAAATGTAAGAAGATGATAAGGGAGGCAAAGAAAGACTTTGAGGAACGAATGGCTAGCAATATAAAGGGTAATAATAAAAGCTTCTTTAAATATGTTAGAAGTAGAAAACCTGCCAGAGAACCAGTTGGCCCTCTGGATGGTGAGGGAGGAAAAGGGGAGGTTAAGGAAGACTTGGACATTGCAGAGAAATTGAATGAGTTCTTTGAGTCTGTCTTCACGACAGAGGACCTTGAGCGGATTCCGCTGCCTCAGCCGCCCCTCTTGACTAAAGAATTAAATCAAATACAGGTTAAAAGAGAGGAGGTTTTAGGACTAATTGATAAATTGAGGATTAACAAGTCACCGGGCCCAGATGGCATCCACCCAAGAGTTATTAGTGAACTGAGAAATGAAATTGCAGATCTCTTAACGGTTATATGCAACTTGTCTCTTAAAACGGCCACAGTGCCGGAGGACTGGAGGATAGCAGATGTCACACCAATTTTTAAAAAAGGAAGGAGGGGGGACCCAGGAAACTACAGGCCGGTTAGCCTTACATCTGTCCCAGGGAAGATGGTGGAAAGCCTCATCCAAGAGAAAATCTTAAAACACATAGAAGAACAAACCTTGCTGAGAGAAAATCAGCATGGCTTCTGTAAGGGTAAGTCTTGTCTGACAAATCTTTTAGAATTTTTTGAAAAGGTCAACAGGCATGTGGATTTGGGTGAACCGGTGGATATAGTCTATCTGGATTTTCAAAAGGCTTTTGACACAGTCCCTCACCAAAGGCTGCTGAGAAAATTGCACAGTCAGGGGATAAGAGGGCAGGTCCTCTTATGGATTGAGAACTGGTTGAGATCCCGGAAACAAAGAGTAGGTGTCAATGGGAAATTTTCACAATGGAGAGAAGTGAAAAGTGGTGTGCTCCAGGGCTCGGTCCTGGTACCGGTGCTTTTCAATCTGTTCATAAATGACCTGGAGACAGGGATAAACAGTGAGGTGGCCAAGTTTGCAGATGACACAAAACTTTTCCATGTGGTAAAAACCAGAGAAGATTGTGAAGAGCTCCAGAAGGATCTCTCCAAACTGGGGGAGTGGGCTGAGAAATGGCAAATGCGTTTTAATGTAACCAAATGTAAAGTAATGCATATTGGGGCAAAAAATCCAAACTTCATCTATCAACTCATGGGCTCTGAGTTATCCGTGACGGATCAGGAAAGAGATCTTGATGTGTTGGTGGACAGCTCCATGAAGGTGTCTCCCCAATGTGCGGCAGCGGTGAAGAAGGCCAAATCCATGCTAGGGATTATCAAAAAGGGGATTGAAAATAAAACAGCCAACATTATAATGCCATTATACAAAACAATAGTAAGGCCCCACCTGGAGTATTGTGTACAATTCTGGTCACCGCATCTCAAGAAAGACATAGTGGAACTGGAAAAGGTGCAGAAGAGGGCGACTAAAATGATTACTGGGCTGGGGCACCTCCCTTATGAAGAAGGGCTAAAACATTTGGGCCTCTTTAGTCTGGAAAAAAGGCGCTTGAGGGGGGATATGATTGAGACATACAAAATAATGCAGGGTATGAGTAAAGTGGATAGAGGGAAGCTCTTCTCCCTCTCCCAAAATACCAGAACTAGGGGACATACACTCAAATTGAGGGCTGGGAGAGTAAAAACTGACAAAAGAAAATATTTTTTCACCCAGCGCGTTGTAAGTCTATGGAATTCCCTGCCACAGGATGTGGTGATGGCATCTGACCTGGATGCCTTCAAAAGGGGATTGGACAGATTCCTGGAGGAAAGGTCCATCACAGGTTACAAACCATGATGGAGATGTGTAGTCTCCAGGCTTTAAACCAGGGTACTTCAAGGGCCATACTGTGTCCAGTTCTGTGCGCCGCAATTTAAAAAAAGATGTTGACAACCTCGAGCGGGTCAAGAGGATGGCAACCAGGATGGTTGAAGGTCTGGAAGAAATGTCGTACGAGGAGTGGATTAGGGAGCTGGGAATGTTTAGCATTTCAAAAAGAAGGCTGAGAGGGGATTGTGGAGTCATAATTGGGCATAATGAAATTCTCAGATATGCTTTTGGGGTCCCCTCCCAAAACATTCCTTGTTGGGCCAGGATAAAATAATTCATTTCCAGGACATTCAAAAGAGCCAAACACAATTCAGGTTGAATCTCCCTGAATTAACACTTTATCCCTACTGTGGTCATGGCTCATGGGGTGATGGCCACAGATCGCCATCTCCAACCCTCGGGGACACCCCTTTTACTCTCAAAGCTACCTCCATTGCCCCTCTATCTATATGAACCCTGGCTCTCAGCCATAGCCAGCCCCCCCTTCCCTCTTCTGCTTTATTCTTCCTTCTCTCTATTCTCTGTCCCCTTTCCCTATTCTCACACCGTGAATGGCCCATCAAAGAACAAAGAAAGCCTGGCCACACATGGCAAACAGGTTAATCTGGAATCCAGCCCAGGAAACTCTTCCAGGGTTTATTTCCACCATGCTCCCTGGTTTCAGACTCCCCGCCAACTGAACCCCCGTTCCCCCCCCCTCTCTCTCTCTCCCTCTCTTTTTTCCTCTCTTCTCTTTTCATTCTTTCTCTCTCCTGCTCTCCTCCCTCTGCCCCACTAACCCTGGGTGTGCTTTAACGAATTCCTACACTGCTTTTATGCCTCTAGACCTCCACCATCTTCGGCATGAGCACATGGCAAGGTTGAACGGACAGCATGATGGCTCCACGCATGGCTGCATCTTCCAGAAGCCGGATCCATTGTTCATCTTGTGTCCTGAACATCTCACACCACAGCTACCTCCTGGATTAAAAGCAGCCAGAGGCATCCCATTGTCTTGGCTTCTCACCGTTCAGGACTGTCTGGCAACCTCCGGCCTCATTCCATTGACACTCTGGTTCCTTCATTGAATTGTCCATGTCCCCTATTGACTCACTGTTCCCCCCCCTATTGATTTACTGGTTTTCTCATGTTTGCCAGGACGTCAAAACAATACCCTGCTCCCCTTTATCATTGTCACACCCCTGATGGCTCATTAAGGGACAGATTAGGCCAGTCACACCTGGGCAGATGCCCAGCCCCGGATCATCAGGAAGGCCTTGGGACTGCCCAGGACCACCCCTGGACCAGCCTCCGGACTGCATCTATTGGACAATCCCCGAAGACTGCCCCTCCCCTCCCCCAGGGGAGGCACCACCTTGGAGGGAGGGAAAGGGAAGGAAATAAAATGTGTTGCACCATTGTCTTCGGGCGGAACATCTCTGCACTGTCCTGGTTGGGGTGTTTGCCTACTGTTTTCTTTATTGGGCCCAATAAAAGCAGTATTTTCTCTGGGATCTCTCTCCTGTTGGATTCCTCATTGGGTCTTCGGGTTCCAGCAGCATACAGTGGGAATAGCCTGCTGCAGACTCAACAGGATATGATAGCTATGTTTAAATACTGTATTTGAAAGGATGTCATATAGAAGGAACAGGTTTGTTTTCTGTGGCTTCAGAAACTAGGACGCGGGGCAATTGTTTCAAACTACAGGAAAAGAGATTCCATTTGAAATTAGGAAGAGCTTCATGATGGTTAGAGCTGTTCAGCAGTGGAATATGCTGCCACAAAGGGTGGTGGAGTCTCCTTCTTTGGAGGTTTTTAAGCAGAGGCTGGATGTCCATCTGTCGGAAATACTGTGATGGGGGTTCCTGCATGGCAGGGGGTTGGATTGGATGGTCCTTGAAGTCTCTTCCAACTCTGTGATTCTATGGTTTTATGTGGTGACCAGAACTGTACCCAATACTCCAGGTGCAGCCTTACTATTGTTTTGTACAATGGCATCATCATGTTGGCTATTTTATTTTCAATTCCCTTTCTGATGATCCCTAGCATGGAATTGGCCTTCTTCACTGGATAGGAACTTTCATTGAGCTGTCCACCAGTGCACCAAGATCTCTTTCCTGATCCATCACAGATAGCTCAGAACCCATGTGTTGATAGGAAAAGTTTTGATTTTTTTTTTGCCCCAATATGCAGCAGGTCCTACAGCAGGTTGTGCCATTATAACTTATCCTTTAAAAAAAAACCAGACTCATGTTGAACTGATTTCTTTTTTAAATGAGCAAAGACTCTGTCCATCACTTACCTAATAGCCACCTTCATCTAGACATCAGAAAGGAATCAAGGAAGGAATGATGATCTGTTGCAATGAATCAAGATCTCTTTGAAAACAGAACATTAAAAAAAAAGAATTCCCATGTCTACGTGTAAATTTTCTTCCACTAGGTCCTTTCAAATGAAAGCATTTGTGCAATTACTTGTCCCATCTCAAATCCAATCACTTGTCCCATCTAACCACCCCGAGTGGCTCTTCTGCCAGATGGGGAATGTAAAAATCTAATTATAAATAAAGCAAGTCTTCCGAAAACAATTGCTGAACAGTGGGACCAACCAAACTCATTTCTTTTTATCTCTGTCATGGGGAGATGGTGCATAATTCATCTCAGGAAGATTAGGCAAGCGAGGTGTCCAAGTTGACTATCACTCATACATTCTAATATAGGCAAACAGGGGCCAGTGAAAAAACACAGGTTACTTACCTGTAGGTTTGGTTCTTCGAGTGGACATCTGTGAATACACACTGTGGGTTCTTCCTGCGCCTGCGCGGGAGTCTTCGGCCCTTTCCAAAGCTGTAATAGTATAGTCACCTCCCCCTCCAGTGCGCATGCTCCGCCTCTTCCCGCTCAGTTCCCCTCTGATCCGCCGCTGACTCAGAAAGATAGAGTAGCCATGACGGAAGAGGGGAGGAGGGCGGGTAGTGTGTATTCACAGATGTCCACTCGAAGAACCAAACCTACAGGTAAGTAACCTGTGTTTCTTCGTCGTGGACTCTGTGAATCCACACTGTGGGTGACTAGCTAGCAGACTTACCGGTGGTGGGTAGTCATGGAAGTGCAGCCGTCAGGACAGTTTTCCCAAAGGTAGCCTGAGCGCGGGCTCGGACATCCAACTTGTAATGTTTCAGAAAAGTGGAAGGTCTAGCCCAAGTAGCTGCTCTGCAGATCTCCTCCAAAGGGACGCCTTTTAGGAAGGCCGTAGACGTCGCCACCGCTCTAATAGAATGAGCCCGTGGCGTGGTTGGTAGTTTGGCATGTTTAATTTCATAAGCCATTTTGATTGTGGAGACAATCCATCTGGAGATGGATTGGGGGGATACTGGAGATCCTCTAGCTGGCTCAGATGATCTAACAAAAAGTCTTTGTGTTTTTCTTACAGGTGCGGTTCGAGAGGTGTAAAAAAGAAGTGCACGGCGGACATCCAGCATGTGTAATTGCCTTTCCAGGTGAGTACCAGGGTTTGGAAAAAAGGTTGGTAAAACCAGAGGTTGAGAAACATGAAATCTTGAAACTACTTTGGGTAGGAAGGATATGTCTGTGTGTAGGACTACCTTGTCATGGTGGAAGTTCAAAAACGGGGGGTCAACCCGAAGAGCAGCAAGCTCGGATGCTCTCCTTGCAGATGTGATTGCGACCAAGAACGCAGTCTTTAAGGTTAGAAGGTATAGCGAGGTAGTGGCCATAGGTTCAAACGGTGGTTTCATGAGGCAATTAAGGACCAAGGAAAGGGACCATTGAGGTGTAGGTCCTCTTTCGCGGGGACGAATGTTTGCAAGGCCCTTGAGAAATTTCTTGAATTTGGGATGCTGGAAGAGCATGGCTGCTTCTGAGTCTGATGGTTGATGGGAGACAACAGCAGCCGTATAGACTCGGAGAGTCGAAATAGAGAGGCCTCTATTAAATAGATAGAGGAGGAATTCTAAAAGGACTTGTATATTAGTAGGTTGTGCAGGATAATGGTGGTCGGATGTGAATTTTGTAAAGGAGAGCCATTTCCGGTTGTACAAGGAAATAGTAGAGTGTTTCTTGGAGCGGAGCAGTACCTGCTCTACCGTGAGAGAAGGAGCCAGGCCGTGAGGTGAAGAGTTGCAGTGTCCGGGTGACGTATCTGACCTTGGTTCTGAGTGAGAAGGTCTGGTGTCAGTGGCAGGTGGAAATAATCTACTGCCATTTGCTGGAGAAGTGGAAACCAGTGTTGTCTGGGCCAGAATGGAGCTATAAAGATAACTTGGGCCTTTCGGTGTCTGATTCTTGTTAGAGTCCGTTGTATGAGTGGAATTGGAGGATAGGCATAGAGCAGGGCTCGTGGCCATGTTGTTGCAAAAGCGTCTCCCATCGAATGCTTGCCCATACCTGCTCTGGAGCAATATCGGCGACAGTGTGTGTTGTGTTGGGTCGCGAAGAGATCCAAGAGTGGTGTGCCCCATCTGGTGCACAGGTGGAGAAACATACGTTTGGAGAGGCACCACTCGTGGTTGTCTTGCTGCAGACGACTGAGCTTGTCTGCCGTCGTGTTGTCTTGGGAAGAGATATGTATGGCAATCGGGTGTATTTGCCTCTTGATGCACCACATCCAAATTTTCGTGGTGAGACGTAATAGGGAGTGAGAGTGGGTGCCTCCTTGCTTGTTCAGGTAGTACATTGCTGTTGTATTGTCTGTTGTTATCTGCACTACTTTGCGTGAGAGATGGATTTCGAACGCTTTGAGTGCTTTGTAAATGGCAAGGAGTTCTAAATGGTTGATATGGTATCTTTTCTCTATGGCAGACCATTTGTGGTGGATGGATAAGAGTTTGCAAGTGGCTCCCCAGCCAGTTGTACTGGCGTCTGTCGTGATTTGTATCGACGGGAAGCGTTGCCTGAACGGTCTGCCGGTGCGGAGATTCATTGGTGTAGACCACCACTGGAGGTTGGATTTGAGTAGATGAGTTACTCGAAGCGACTTGTTGGATGGGTCGCAGTGAGGGCGGAAACGTGCTAAGAGCCAAGCTTGCAGGTGTCTCATTCTCAATCTGGCGTGAGGGAGAATGGCTGTGGTGGAGGCCATAAGGCCTAGTAGATGTTGAGCCTGGTGTGCTGTTACTCTGTGCGAACTGAAGAAGGGAGCTATTGCTTTTTGGATCTTGTTTAGACGATCCGGTGCTAGGTAGGCCCTTGCTTGACGGGAGTCTAGAAGGGCTCCGATGTAGTGGACTGATTGGGCTGGTTTGAGTATAGATTTGTTTTGATTTATGCGGAGTCCTAAGGAGGTAAGTAGGCGTATGGTAATATCTCTGTCTCTCTGTACCTTTTGTTTTGTAGGAGCTACTAGGAGCCAGTCGTCCAGATATGGGAACACCTGGACCCCTTGAAGACGAAGAAATGCAGCGACCGGCGCCATGCATTTGGTGAAGACCCGGGGCGCGGATGAAAGACCGAACGGGAGCGCTTTGAATTGGTAAGTCATGTTTCCTATGCGGAAACGGAGGTACTTTCTGTCTTTTGGAGCTATAGAAATGTGGAAATACGCGTCCTGAAGGTCCAGGACTACGAACCAGTTTCCTCTTTGCAGAAGAGGAATGATGGAATCTAGAGTGGACATGCGGAACCTTTCCTTTTTGATGAATTTGTTTAACTTCCTTAAGTCTAAGATGGGACGAGTGCCTCCGTCCTTTTTGGGTATTGTGAAATATCGAGAGTAAAAACCTAAGAGCTCGGTAGATGGCACGTACTCTATAGCATCTTTTTGAAGAAGAGTGGCGACCTCTTCTTGCAGAATTGCAGAGGATGGTGTAGTGATGACTCTTCCCAGTGCAGGCCTGTGATGGAATTGGAGACGGTATCCACTTTCGATGATTGACAATACCCAAGCATCTGTGGTGATTCGTTGCCAGTTGTTGTGGAAAGGTTGTAGCCTGATGTCGGTGAAGGGGTCAGGATAGCTGTTTAGGTTTCCTGTCATACCTCCTACCAGGTTGTTGTTGTTGTCGTTGGCGTTGAGATTGAGCAGGACGGTAATATGGAGATTGATGATATTGAGACCTGTATCTGTTTTGAGGCCTATGTTGTAGTGGTGTGTAAGGGCGTCTCCAGGGCTGTGATGGAGGTCTGGAGGTTAGTTGTGTAGAAGTTGTCGGGTAAGTATATGATTTGGCTGCTTTGCGCATCTTTTGAATATTATCTAGAGAGGCATCTGTGGTTGTGGCAAACAGGCCCTCTCCATCAAATGGGGAATCTTCAATACGATTCCTTGCATCTTCAGTGATATTGGCTGTTCTTAGCCAGGCATGACGGCGAAGATAGATGGCCGTGGTAAGTTGTTTTGAAGCAGCGTCTGTCAAGTGCAACGAGGTAATCATCTGCTGATCAAGGAGCGATAATACCTCTGCATAAGAAGATTGGGTTTTAGCCCGATGTTCCTCTGGGAGTAGATCTATGCATGCTGAGAAGGACAGGAGGACGTGTCATGTATAAGCTTCCATGGCACATAGGTAGTTAAGTGCCCTTAAGGAGAAGGAAGCTAACGAGTAGTGTCTTCTACCAATAAGGTCGAGCTTTCGAGCTTCCTTATTGCTTGGTGTGGTATTGGAATGAGACCTGCCTCTGTTCTGATTAGCATCCACTATAACTGAATTAGGAAGTGGGTGTCTGGTTAGGAAATCTGTGCCTTCTCCGTGTGTTTTGTAAAGATTGTCAATTCTCCTGGGCATAAGAGGATTAGACGAAGGTTTGTCCCAGGCCTCCTTTGCTCTGTCTAGCATGGATGGAATAAAAGCCATCTTAAGAGGAGGTGGTTTGGATTTATTTAAATGGCCAAAAAATTTGCAAGAATCAGAAGCATTAGGTAATTGCACCTGTAGCCCCATTACTTGGGCTATTTTGTGTACTAATTGGGAGTAGCTTTTAAAGTCTTCCAAAGGTGTATTAGGTTGAGTGTCCGTCATGTCGGCCTCAGACTGCCTGGACTTAGATATGGTAGAGCGATGAGAAACTTGAGATTCGACTTCCATTTCAGACTCTTCAGTAAGGGGACGGTCCATGGAAGCTGGAGATTCCTGGAGGTGTGTTTGTCTGGAGGTCGCAGTGACTGTATTCTCAGAAAGGTCCATAGCAGCAGCAAGGGCGGTGCTGTTGGAATCAAGTGTCCTGATGTCACGCTCTGCCACAGCAAGGGGGCGTGATTCCAGGCGCTTGCGCTCCTTACGACGTCGTTTGATTGTTGTAGTGGAAGCGGAGGTGGATGTCATGGACGAATCTGATACCGCAGAGGAGACCACTTGGCGTTGTCTGTGGTGTCTTTTATGATGCCTAGATCTGTGGTGTCGAGCAGGTGAAGAAGAAGAGGAAGAAGATCTATGACGCTTCTGGCGTTTAGCCTGGCGATGCCTAGATCTTCGGCGTCGGGGAGAGGGTGACGTCGAGGAGGTGGAGTTCTCGCGGTCTACCCTCTTAGGCTTCGTGCTGCGACCTCTCTGGACGGCCAAGCGTTGTTCGGCTGTATGGCGTCGAGGGTCGGTGATGTCCTCCACCGTTTGATGTCGTGGAGGGGCTAATTGCATGGAAGCCTCTTGCATCGATTGAAAATGCGCCAAGGGATTTAACCCAAAGTTGGTCATGTCAGCATCAAGGGCCAATTGACCTGATGGCAAGCCCGTAGACATCACAGGGCTTTGAGGCATTTGTTGAGACATGGTCGCCTGTTGTGTCAAGTGTTGAGCCCAATTGTCTTGTTGAGAAGACGGTATCGCATGGGCATCAAGGAGGCTCGATGTCGTAGCCGTTTCCATGCCCTGGGTTTCTGTTTGCATTTGTGCGACCGTGGCGCGTGGTGAGGCAACAGGGTGGGGTGCGAGAGTGGTAGTCGACCCCGAGTCCCTGGTCTGAAGCCGAGCTTGTGGTTTCACCGAGTCAGGCTTCTTTCTCTTTTTCTTGTCCAGTTTCGATACCTGCTTCGATTTCGAAGATGTTGATGGTATCGAAGTCTCAGACTGGTTTTGCTGATCCATAGGCTTGAGCGATTTCTCCCAGAGAAACGCTCTGAGGCTCTTAAGTCTATGTTTTAGAGCAGGTTTGGTGAGTTTCCTGCAGTGAGGACAGTTGTTTGTTTGGTGGGTCTCGCCCAAACAGTAGAGACAGAGGCTGTGTCCGTCCGCAAGCGGGATCTTGTTGGGACACGCCTCGCAGCGTTTGAATAAGGCTGATGCCATGAAATAACGGGCAGGTGGCCCGCAACGGGGAAGGCCGTTCCCCCGAAGGGGACGGCTAGATTGCGGAACAAATTCAAATTAAGAACTAATAAATAATAAAACTAAGGGTTGGAGGGGGAGGGATAACAGTAGGAGAAATTAGAATAAAAAAATAAAGACTTTCCTTTTCTTTTGCAGGAGCAAGAAGGGACGCGTCTAGACTCAGCGGCGGCAAAAAGGAACTGAGCAGGAAGAGGCGGAGCATGCGCACTGGAGGGGGAGGTGCCTATACTATTACAGCTTTGGAAAGGGCCGAAGACTCCCGCGCAGGCGCAGGAAGAACCCACAAGTGTGGATTCACAGAGTCCACGACGAAGAACCAGTGGAACGGATGGCTTGAAAAGCCTATTTTCAGCAAAGAGG
>JAHTLZ010000659.1:0-10106 GCA_023846285.1 Phrynocephalus versicolor | reverse complement strand
GATGTCACTCAGCCAGCTCTGCTGCTGCGGCTGCTCTCCAACTTGTCCGTCTTTATTTATATTTATTTATTTTTATACTTATTAACTGCCCAATATTCCCTCCGGTGGTTAATAAGTTTATTCAGAGCTCCTTCTGACAAAGCAGCGGCCTGCAAAATGCGGAGGCCGGAACCTCATTCCAGCACCTGGACCCTAGGGGTGATCTATAGTGGAGCAGTTACAGGCAGCCTTAAACGATGAAAAAGTGTTAACAAGTTGCTCTTATTTTAAGAGGAGAATAGGGCCCTTGACCTTCAGCACGGGGAAGGGGGGGAGGACTCCTCTCTTAATTCTGTAGGCATGGCTGCACATTAGAGATGGGCACGAATCAAAAAAATGGTGTTTCGTTTGTCGTTTGTCGTTTAGGGGGTCTGTTTCAGTTCATTTCCATTTTTCGCAAATTTTTGCAAACAATCCATTTTTGTTTTCATTCATTTCGTTACCATTTCGTTACCATTTATTTCATTTTTTGTGATTTTTGTGATTTTTTAAAAAGCAGTTCAATGCATTGCCGTAACGAAAACAAAACACACGACAAAATTTCCGGTGTTTCTGTTCATTTCATTTCATTTTGGAGACAAAATTTGTTTGTCATTTCATTGCATAAAGAAACAAAAAAACAAAAACTGAAACGAAAGATTTATCATTTCGTGCCCATCTCTACTGCACATTTTTCTCCAAAGCACTGATTATAAACCTGCACCCCCAGCTGGGGGCTTTTTGAGGTGCTGGCTTGGGCCAGTGCCTCTACAGGCAACAGGTTCTGGAGTTCAAGGACCAGGAATGTGTCGACAAGGTAAGAGGCCTACCAAAGGGGGCTTGTGGCCTCTTCCAAGCAGGGCAATGGGTCACCACAACATGAGGAACTGTATTAAAGGGCTGCGGCATTAGGAAGGTTGAGAACCACTGTTCTAGTACAATTTAGGCTGAAGTCGCTTCTGTTGTTTTTCAAACTAAGTTTGACTTGGCATATATTGCTTTCATGTCATCTTATTTTCATCCACATTGAAGTGCCAGCGGAAAAACAACAGAAGAGACTGAAGTGAGGCATATGGTTATTGATTACCCTAATTTAAGAAAAGGTCATAATTGTACTTCTTCCATCTTATTTGAAACTTTCAGGTTTCAAATTATTTTGCATATGCTGGGTATGCATATACTGACCTGGCTGGATGGCTCAGTAAGTTAGGTATCTGGCTGCTGAGCTGGAGGTTGAAAGTTCATTTCCATACTGGACATTCCAGAAAAGCCAGCCTGTGTGGCCTTGGACAAATTGCACCATTGCAGGACGTCTTGAGACAGAGAGGATGGGAAACTACTTCTGAGTACTGTCTACCTAAAAAAAACACACAACCTTGGAAAAGGTTGCCATATAAATCAGAATTGATTTGCACGCACTAGAGATGGGCACGAAATGAACAATTTTTCATTTTCGTTTTTTTTCCATTTCGTTATGTAACGAAACAAAAAACGAATTTTGCCTCCAAAATGAAACAAAACGAACAGAAACACCAGAAATTTTGTTGTCCGTTTTGTTTTTGTTACGGATAAAACATTGAATGGTAGAGATGGGAACGAAATGAACAATTTTTTGTTTTCATTTTCATTTTTTCATTTCGTTTTGTAATGAAAATGAAAACGATTTTTTTGCAAAATTTCACGAAAAACGGAAACGAACCGAAACAGACCCCCTGAACAACAAATGACAAACGAAACACCATTTTTTTGAGTCGTGCCCATCTCTAGCACGCACACAATGATGATAGTCAAGTAAATGCTAGTCATCTTTAATATTGCACATAATTTGATCTTCCCCGGGAATTAACTAGAAACCTTGACTTCTTAGATCCGTAACAGCAAATATTACCATATTTTTTCAGCTCTTATTTGTGAGAATAATATTTGGTACCTAAAGAGAAACTCGCTCATTATTTTCTCTCATAGCACAATTCCTAAAATAATCTATCTAGGGCAGACATCTCTTCAGCATCTAAACAACCTGTACTGAAAAGTTCAATTGATCCTACCACAATAATGTAGTTTCTTTGGATGAGGAGGTATCTTCTATTGTTTTCTGCTCCCTCTCATTTTTTTTGAACACATTCCTATTCACAAGGTGTTAAATCGTTTTGTTCCAGACAATTAATTTACTAATCTGTTTTACTCATTTCATGGGAGAACAATGCTTTTATTATCAATGATATTATTTTAATAGCCTATTATAAGCATAATAAAAGCTAATCTAGCATTTGTATAGATGTCATTATTTCCTTGCTTACTTGATTCTTTGCACATGGGATTGGTTAAAAATACATTCCAGCAAATAAAAAAGACAGAAAGAAAGAAGAGAAAAAATTGTGATGATTATATAGAGAAATGGGTTGTGACGAATGAACCCAGAGGGGCTGAATTAAATTATTCTGCTTCCAGTAGGTTTACTTTTCCTTGGAATACAGATTGGGAAAGAAAGCTTGGATGTTAAATCAGAAGGGGGTCTCTCCTTAGAAATCTGGGGGGGGGTCATAAGCCCTCCTTTACAGAGGCAGGTCCTTGCTTTGAAGGATCCCTGTTTCAAAGGCTGCCTGCCTTGCCCATGTTTGGTTTAAAGATGAGAAGGGAAAGCCTTGAAACGGCCTACAAAGGATCCTGTAGACGTTTATTTGTTTATTTTTGAACATTTTCACCCCACCTTTCTCCTTGGAAAAGGACCCAAGGTGGCTTACAATAATGAGGGACAGTATACAGCCCAGAACATTTAAGATATATTCAAGTTAAGAACAGGGAATTAAGAGAGGCATCTTAGAACATTACAAGGTACCATTAAAGCTACAGAGAGCATGCAAAAAGAAAAGAAAAAAAAATCCATGGTGTTCTTATGAAATCAGTCAATGCAATCATGTGTGGTAATTCATCTAAAAGTCACATAGTAGGTAGTCCCTCATTTAGGAAGCTTTCCTGAAGAGGAAGGTCTTTGCCTGCTTCCAGAAAGGGGCTCTTTGAAATGACCCTTCCATCCACCTGTTCCATCACCCTTCCAGATGGGGCAGCAGGTTGTTTGGTCCCATTGTAACTTACATTTAGGCTAATTTATTATGACCCACAATTTTATTATCAGCCTTCTCTTATTAAAAAAAAGTTTCTGTTCCATAACCATGTATGTACTGTGAAGTTGAAACAATCATTCATGTCTTCCTTTTTTTTTTTTTGCAGTTTTTCATGGTGACCATATGTAGTATTTGCCTTCCCTCTTTTTAAATTTCCAGCCAAGTAGATCATCTCAATGGCTAACAGACTGTTTTGTTCAGGACAGAGATTTCTCTGTCACCACAAGTGTAGACATGTTTTTATTTTACACAATTAAAATAAGAGAACAAATATGATTTGCAATTTTATTTTGATATATACTTGATTATATTAGTGTATGCAAATATTGTTCAGTATATATTGCATGAATTTCTGAGTGTGTTTTAGTCCCACCATATATTCTTTTATGTATTTATCTCATTTGTTGACCATAATAAATTTGCTGTAATGACTTGACAGGCATGGCATTTTTATTTAAATGAGAATAATTATTTCTAAATTTGCACTGAATGTATATAAACCAGCATATGCCTCATGGCGCAGTGGTTAAATGCCTGTACTGCAGGTAAAACTGTGCTCACAACCTGGGTTCAATCCCTGGTAGCAGGCTCAAGGTTCACTCAGCCTTCCATCCTTCCAAGGTCGGTAAAACGAGTATCCAGCTTGCTGGGGGGGGGGCAGGCAATGTGTAGCCTGCACACTGTAATCAAAAATTGTAAACTGCCCAGAGACTACTTGTAGTGGTATGGGGCAGTATATAAGCAGAACACTTTGCTTTTTTTATGGAAATCTCCGTGTTCTTTAGTGTTCCTTTTGTCTTTTCACAGCGCCAAAGAGAGGGAAATGATGTGTGTTCTAACTTCCCAAATATACAATTGCATTTTGGACTGAGGACTCAATCTAGCCCCATTGTGAGTAGTGTATGCCTAGCCACTTGCAAAAAGAAGGATGGTAGATAAAATATATAATGGCAAGTATTGCTTGTTGTTTCATTGGTGAAGTGAATTTCATCAGTCTTTGTTGTTAAAAAATGGCAGCAAAAACTGGCAGAAAACACAGCTTTGCAGTGCACCATTTGAGATAATTTCCCTCTACAGGCACCCTCAGCCAACCACAGCCTCCGGTGCCATTGACTGCTAAACACCGAAATGAATTGAGAGTCAACAATCCATGAAGCAGATTATTATTATTTATTATTATTATTTTGGATATTTTTACCCCACCTTTCTCCTTGAAAAAGGACTCAAGGTGGCTTACAATAAATAGGGACAATATACAGGTCAGAACATTAAAGACATATTCAAGTTAAGAACAGGGAATAAGAAGAGGCATCTTAGAACATTAAAACATTAAAGCTACAAAGAGAACTAAAAAAGAAAAAAATCTATTATGAGGGTTGGAAAAGTAACATGGAAAACACTGGTGTTCGTATGAAATCAATCGATATAATCATGCTTGGTAATTCTTATAAAAGTCACATAGCAGGTAGGTCTGGAAGATCTACATGAGACTTTATGAAAGCACAGGTAGGTCTGGAAGATCTACACGAAACTTTATGAAAGCAATTTGCCTGTCTCTGTTATAACCTGGCATGAGAGGATCAATCGTATTCATTGCAGAGCAAACTCTTTGTTTTAGAATACAAAAACCAAAAACAAAAAACAAAAAAACGAGCAAAAGAAACAACACAATTTATGCCATATTTTTATTGTCAAGTTTTATGCCTCCTGCCTAATACTTCCTATATTTTTAAACTTATGTTCTTGTTTTTAACTTTTTGTGTGAACCGCCCAGAGTTCCCATCGGGAAATGGGAGTGGTATAGAAATGCAAAAATAAATAAATAAAATAAAAATAAATATATTTAACATTCAGAATGCTGGATGCAAGCTTTTGGATTAACACCAAACACTATCTCTAGCTTAGGGTGCAATCGCCTCGGGATATGATTAGCTTTTACAAGGAGTGGGTGGGGAAAATGCCCATAGCGCAATATGGCTTGATCTCTGTTCTGACAACTGGATGAAGTGCAGGAGGTTGTGAACCAGGCTGACTTGGCTCCATGCCCAGATTCAGGGCTCCTCTTTTTTGATCCCGGAGTGATCAGGACCAGATTGCATGTGGATGGAAGGGTCATTTCCAAGAGCCACTTTAAAAATGACACCCAGCAAAGTGACCCTTTCCCAACACAAGCAAAAGTTCCCTTTATATTGTGGTGTGATCACACCATCAGCAGGTGTGTGAAAAGAAAAGATGCTTTAACTGCACCCTTGTCTTGGAAGGCAAAGAAAACCTCCAAAATGTATACTTCCCAAGTTCTCAAGAAATGTTTTCATCTCCTTCACTCTTCAAACAATCCTTGGGGAATTAGTTCCCAGAATCTGGCTGACTCCAAGGTCACCTAGAGAGCTTGTTTCTTCTAGAGCTCACGGCTGGCCTATTTACTCCCTAATTTAAATGAAGCAGTCTCTCTAATCAAACAGAATATGACAAGAGGATGAGGGGAAGAAAAGTACTGCAGCAGAACGTGTTTCCTAGCTATGTTGGTTTATTTATTTTCCAGGTGGCTATGAAAGTTGCTTCAAAATGCTCAGGGTGATATTCAAGAAAGTAATATTTAAATAATAAACAAAGTTTAGGCAAGGCACAGCAGGAGAGATAAAAATATAATTTAGGCAAACTTCACAATATCATCAAATGCCCCAACGTTTTAAAAAGTCTTTACCAACCACTGAAATGACATTACACTTGGTACCAGCTGATCCCTTTTTTGGGAAGGGCATTTTGCAGCTTGGGAAAATCTGTCAGATCTCACATATTTCCCACTTTGTAAAGTTTGGTAAATTCTTACCAAAAATGGATGCGATGAAAATTTCAGGCATCTCCACTGGGAGTTACTTTAGCTATTTCCATCACAAATAGGACTGTACTATCTGCCATGTAGTTCTTGATTGGATACATTTGTGCCCCACTTTACTGCTGGTGGGTGAAAGCCACTTGGCTCTTTCCCGTCATACTTTATCTGGATTCCGTGAGGTAGGCTGGGAAACCTGATGCTACAGGTCAAAGGTCACCTCATTGGTTTTATGGCTCAACTTCAGCCTTGATCTCCTTAGTCCTAGTCCAACATGCTGAACCACTAGACACCTGTTGGGGGGGTGAGAAAGATGGCAATCATAATTCAATACCACAAAATGTAAGCTAATGTAGAGGGAATGATAGTGTTTAAAAAAACAAATTAGTCAAAGGCCTTTTGGAAAACATGCAGATTTGTTAGTTTTGCTCTTCATCAAGTGCATTTTTTATTTTTATTTCTCAAGATCTTTTCATCATGTTTAAGAAAATATTTACAAATGTTGGAAAGTTTTTGTCCAAAAACATGAAGTCTTACATATAACCCTTGTAGTAACAACAAGAAGAGGAGCAAGAACTGCAGCAAGCTCCGATTACAGGAAGCCAGATACCAGATGAATATCATGAATATTTGGGGTGGGGGGCTCCTGACTGTTAAGAGCAGTACAGCAGTAGAACCAATTACCTCACGAGGTGGTGAGTGCTTCAACACTGAAGGCATTCAAGAGAATTGTAGAAAACTACCTGGCAAATGTCGTACAATTTATACCCCTCCCTTGATCAATGGGTTGGATTCAATGGCCTTGTAGGCCCTTTCCAACTTCATGATGCTATAATTCTATAATCCTAGTCCTTTCTCTAACTATGATATTTCAAATGGAAAGGTAGGCTCAGATCATGGCCCCAGAAGATGATCTCAGGAGACTGAAAGAGGAGTAGCTTCAGGTTACCTCCTAGGCAGGAAGGTGAGAAGTAGAGATGGGCATGAAACAAAAAGCGAAATGATGTTTTGTCATTTTGTTACATAATGAATCATTTCATTACAAAACAAAATAAAACACCACCACCACCCCAGAAATGAAACAATTCATCCTAGAGGAAACAAATAGCTTCTTTGGACTCTTTCCTTTAAAGCCCCTTTAAATTTGGAGAGGTTTGGGGTTCAGGGGGCTGTGTTATTAAACTCCAAAGGGAGTCTGCCAGGAGAAAATCATTTCTTATTGAATATGCATTCAAAATTACTTACATTGGGGACACCAAAGTAGAAGGGGTATCTTCAGAAAGTGATTTTAGGGAATCCCCTGAAATTTGGAAACATTTGGAGGTAAGGGAGTTGAGTTATGAAGCTCCAAAGAGGGTACCCCTAAATCTTCTTATTGTAATCATATGGGAAACAGTGGCACCGCTATCACTCACCCGATCAGGACTTGCCCTTCACTGCCCCCCCTAAGCCTTCCAAGCACCTAATTTTACCACCACCCCACCCGAAATGGGAATACTTATTCACTCTAGTATAAGCTGGGGGCATTTATTCAGCCAAAAATAAGGGCTGAAAAACTGGGCTTATACTCGAGTATATGCAGTACATTGCCTTGGGGGAAATAAGAACCTCCTGTCTATTGTGGGAACTGGCAAAGCCTACTGAGCAACTGAAAATATCCTGCTCTCTCTTTTATATTACACCAAGTTAAGAAATCAATTTATTATGCCATGATTAATAAAATACATCCTACTTGTTAGAGCAACAAATTAGACTTGAATGTATCTGATCTTTATATACCATTCCCTAAATTGAATATGACTCAAGTTTATTGGGTAGAAAAAAATAATTTATTGCTTTATTTCAAGAGACAAAGCTCTTTTCTTTTGCTGGCAGCAAGGGCCCCTTTACCTGTAACAGGTGTAAATTGAGGGCAGGAAGTATATTTCTATGTGATAGTTTGGGACTAATTTGTGAATAGAGACCAGCTGGTCCATCTGAGTATTGTGTCAATGGCACCTGTTAAGGAAGAAGATACGAAAGGAAGCTATAATGAGATTTCTTATCTTGTAATTCTGCCGTCAGAGCTGGCTGGCAGCCATATTGTCTACCCAGTTGAGCAGCTCTGGTAGAAGTAAAGCATAGTTTGTGCAGATAAAATATAGATGTGCATTCTGGAGATGTCAGCCACGGTGATCATTCTTTGGATTTCTAATTATCTCTCCCCACATGCCCTGCCACAGCATTTTATGTGTTACGTTCCCAATTTCTGTAACCAAGCCCAGCTGTATTGACAAAAATATTGAGGTGGCCATCTCAGATGGCAGATTTTGGGTGACATTGATAGGACAGTTCATTGCTAACAATCTACTTGCTAATATTGTAATTTCCTTCTACAGAAGGCAAGAGGTGATTGATGATTTTTTGCCTCCAGTGCCAAAAGAGCTTGTTTTGGAGTGCTAGCCATCTTAAGGTAAGTGTTGGGGTGCCATTTACTCGCTCATCAGCTGCCTTGGTGCAACTAGTCCTGTTTCTGGCATGGCTTCTAGTGGGGTTTTCTCTTGGACTGTTTGTTCCCCCCACCCCACTTCCTTGTAACCCCAAACACATTGATCCAGAAACATATAATATTCATAAATCTGGGGAAGATTTGAACAAGGGGGCAGGAGGTGAGGAAGGATATGTATTTTTGTGAGGCATGAATCAATAGCATGTACTTTAGTTAAAACAACTAGTGCTAGAAAAGCAATGAATCGCTTCCAGGTCTGGCCTTATTATTAGACTCATGCAGTTGACTTGCACTCAGGGCAGTGAATTTGCTGCTCCCGATTTGCCCCTGTTGCTTCCCTACTGGGAGACAAACTCCACTAGATAGCTGCTAATTTCTGAGTTATCTTTCTCCCTATCCCTGTCAACCCCCACTTTCCAATTGTACCAGCATATGGGAAGGAAGTAGAAGCAGAGGTTTCTCTAGACATCGGCTGATGCTACAAAGACACGAGTCCTTTTTGGGGTGATGGTGGTGGAATGTATAGCTTTGAGGGGCAACCCCAGAGCTAAGCATGATGGGAGGTGTTCTCTATGAGATTGCTTCCAAGAGATACCTTTGCAGTGAGTCTCCTCCAAGACTCGCCTGCCTGGCGGGTGGACAATTTCTTTCTGAAAAATTTTCCTCTCATTCTCCCCCTAAACCTCTCTTACACCACTGTCCCAAATCAGGATGTGGGCCTTCTCTTGCATAGACATGGTGAGATAGCTTCTCTCATGTTGGAAATGGAGCTGAACTCTGCCAGTTTATGTGTTACCCTGTTTCATGATAGTTGCAATGAGGAGTTAACACCTCTTTTCACTGGACCATCACCTTAATTTCACAAGGGGCAGTTGGTCCCATGGCCTTAGATCCTTTTGGGGAGACAGATAGGATAGAAATCTTAATAAATAAACAAACAAACAAACAAACATTTCTTTTTATTTCAAGCAGATACTGATATGCTTACAAAAAGGTGACTTTGGAGTCTGGCGTTCAAAAAACAAACCCAGCAGTAGACTCGGCTCCTGGAAGTGCTGCCAACTCCACTTCTCCTACTGTTGTTGCTTTTTCCTTTTCCAATGCCATCTGGTAGTGCCACCATGTATTTTTCTTGCTGGTTGCAGTGTGGTGCACACCAGTAATGTATGCATACAGGGGGATGCAATACTTGTGCCAGGTGTAGCAATGACCTCCAGTGATGCGGAACCGCTGTTTCACTTCCTATCACAAGGCAGCAGAGAGGTTTAGACTGTCCCTAAACCTTGCTTAGACTACTTGTGGTGGTACTTTTATTTTGAAGTCACCATTCCTGAATTTTTTTAGGATTGGTGAGCTCCAATATATTTACCTGCTAGTAATTATGGGCTTGTAGCCAGAAACTGGGAATGGGGTCGATCTGCAAGAGAAGTTATATTGCCTAACCAATAGGAAGAATGTCTTGACAGTACCAGTAATCTGATTGAAATGGACTGCCTTGAAGAGTGGTAGAATCACAGAATACATTTTTTGTAGGAGAAAATTATCGGCCACCCAAACCGGGAATTTCTTGGAAGGGCTCTACTTGGCAGAATTTTTCTCCCTATAGATATCAGGATAGTTTGAATCTCCCCTTACTACAGAA
>JAHTLZ010000658.1:0-10323 GCA_023846285.1 Phrynocephalus versicolor | reverse complement strand
ACCAGTTCAGTACCATAAACGATTACCAAGGCAGAACTACAGGGAGTTGGGGGGAAAGGGGTACAAATCTAATCGGTGCAGATTTTCTGGGGTCACACCTCATTTGAGGCGTTAAAAAGTGTGTATCGATAACATAAGTATTTTAACACAAAATGCAAAATACTGCGGTTAAAGTGCGCTTCCGGGGGCATGGTGAGCCGGGGTACAAAAATACTGCTCTTCGGAGTGAAGGCACAATCTTTTGCTGCACAGTCTTGCGCAGAAAAAAGAGCAGCAAAATCGTAGTGAGACCGGGATCGACATCAGTGTGGCACACAACAACTGTTGCTGTTGCTGCTTGTGGGTGGGTGTCGCCAAGTCACCTAAGACTCATGGTGACTCTAAGGATGAGTGACCTCCAAAATGTCCTATCCTTAGCTGCTCTATTGAGCTCTTGTGAAATCAAGATTGTGAATTTCTTCAGGGAGTCTACCTATGGTGTATTTGGTCTTCCTCTTTTCCTGCTGCATTCAACCTTGGTCGCCGTCTGCAGTGACACATCACTACACTTGATTGTCTTTTCTAGTTCCTTCATTGTTAGCCCTTCCGAATCTAAGGCTGATACTTCACGTCCCTCTCGCTGCAGTTCGCGGCCCCGCTGGAGACCAGTTCGAAGGAACGTAACCTCACGTCCTCGTGGGGTCAATCCGAGTTCGAAGGAACGTAACTTCATGTCCTTGTGGGGTCAATCCGAGTTCGAAGGAACATAACCTCATGTCCTTGTGGGGTCAATCCGAGTTCGAAGGAGCGTAACCTCACGTCCTTGTGGGGTCAATCCGAGTTCGAAGTAACGTAACCTCATGTCCTTGTGGGGTCAATCCGAGTTCGAAGTAACGTAACCTCATGTCCTTGTGGGGTCAATCCGAGTTCACCCCGACCACTCCCCCTGAACTGCGCTCCAAGCGGGGTGAGAGATTCCCGTCCTGGAGCTCGGGAATCTTTTCAATCCGCTTCTTGATCCATGTTGAAAACCAATTTCAACACGGAGGCAAGTTCACCTCGGCTCGAGGAAGGACGTGAAGTAACCACCTAAGTCTTCTGATTTCTTGGCTACACTCTCCACCTGGACTTATACAAACAGTCAGTCAAAAACCTTTAATGGCATAAATAAAACACATATCCAAAAATACACTCAATAGTGCCTAATTTAGGTTTTCTAGCAATAACTAACACAACAATTGCAGCTGGCAGGCAGACATAGTTCAGAATGGAAGTATTGGTACTGACTGCAGACTGTGAAGGCAGTTAAACCCTCTCTAAATCACCCAGTCAAAAGAAGGGTTAAAACAAAAGTAAAACTTGGGTGTGCAGGTTAAAATTAAACAAAATAAAACAAATGGCAAAGGAAGTGGAGCAAGCCAAAAACATCTATTACCATCAGGCAGGCAGCCATCTTCCAAGTCATGATTTTTGTCTTTATGTTCAACTGCAATCCTGATTCGGCACTTTCTTTTTTCCTTTTCATCAGAAGCCATTTCAAGTCATCGCTTGCTTTTAACTAATAAGATTGTGTCCTTTGCATAACTTGAATTATTAATATTTCTTCCACCAATTTTCATTCCTCCACCACCTGAATCTACTCTGGGTTTTCATACGGCAGGTTCTGTGTACAGACTGAACAGGAAAAAAGATCAAATGTACCTTTGTCGGACATATTTGCCTATTGGAAACAGTTCTCTCTCTCTCTCTCCACATTCTGTCCTAATGACAGCTTTTAATCCACAAAACAAGATATGCCTCAGGACAGTCAAGTGCTAAGGCACATCCATTTCTTTCAGAACAACCCATAGTTTCCCATGACCCACACAGCCAAAGGCTTTGCTGTAATCTATCAAGTACAGACCGATCTTCTTCTGAAATTCTTTGGTGTGCTATAGTAACTGGTAGAGGTGGACAAAAACTGCTTCATGCCACTTCGTACAAAGGTGTCAGATCAGTCAGCACCACAGGTGCTGCCCATCCCCTACCCTCCCTTCACTGGCTGTCCACTGGCAAGCCTTAGCACACTGCCTGGGTCATCCTCCGGCTTTCCAGTCTCGGAAGTAGCCCAGGCTTCCCTTCCCCGCCTCCTCTGGCACCTGACCACTCCAACTGAGGAGACAGGAAAGCGATTCTCCCTGCTCCATTTTTGACTAGGAGCCATTGACTTGCCAATCAGGCCATTTCCTGGTGTTTTGAATGGATAAAGATGCTCAATATCTCGCATTCATAAACTGGAGGTGGTTCCCCTTCTCCCCCTGCAAGAATTGAGAATTATCAAGGCAGAATGCAAAATACTATTCCTGTGTTCAAAATAAAAGCTTTGAGAACCAATGTTCTGCTGTATAGCGTCCCCTGCACAATAGAAAGCATGTCAGTAGCAGATTGCCTCTAATTAAAGAGTTCCTTTTTCACATAACTTTCCATTTCCCTGACGTTCCTATTTATTAGCAGTCTTCATTGTTTTTCTTCTCCTTGCCCTTACTGTACATTCCTACATATGGGTCATATGACCACACTAAACTTAATTTGATTTGATTTGATTTGATTCTCACATAACTCACATACAATAAAGCTAAGTCATTTACATTCAGAAACCAAATTGGTGGCAATCTGTGGTTGATGTGCCCAGAGCTGTGGAACAGTGCACTGGCTAATGGATAACAGATAAAGCTGTTAAGAGAAGAAGCAAAATCTAAAATTGATATCAGTAGAGTCAAAAATGCAACTTTCGGTGACCAGCACATAGGAACGATTATACTAATCAATATCAAGAAATAGATGAGCCAACAAACAAAGAAAAAAGGGGGACACACACATGCTTGCTCTTAAGGATGACCTTTCTGATTACTATGGATAGGGGGGAAGGAAGCTGATAGAGAAAATAATGAAGAAAGCACATAAAAACCCACAATCAATGTATTTAAAAACTGGGGCTAAATAACAGCTTTATAGATGTGACAGACTACCAGAAAGACAAATAAGGAGGTGCTTAGTTCAACTCAAACCTGAACATCAGGCAACATCAATATATTCTATGTCCCTCAACACATATCATGGAAGACTTCATGGATGGTTGGATGGATGGACTCTATAGAGCAGTTTTGGCGAACCTATGGCACAGGTGCCAAAGGTGGCACTCAGAGCCCTTTCTGTGGGCTCCAGACATCACCCCTTCACAGCCACCTGTATTCAGGTTAAATTGCTGTATTGGTATATTGCAAAAAAAATTAGTGGGTTTTGAATCACAGTTTGGGCACTCGGTCTCTAAAAGGTTCGCCATCACTGCTATAGAGTCTTTCATTTCCAAGACCTAAGCAGGACTCCAAAGGGCTCCATTTGAAGGTCATAAATTCATAAGGACCACCATAAGTTAGAAATGGCATGAAAGCACAAAACAACAGTTAGTCTGTTGATAGTGATGAAGGCTGCCTTTATTTTTCTACTTCTCAGGTAGACATTCATTCATTCATTCACTTCCATTTCTATACTGCCCCATTAGTGTTGTCAGTCTGTGGGTGTTCCACAATATAAAATAAAATCATAAAATCATATATATTAAATACAAAATACAGTATATTTTGTATTTTGTTATTAGTAAAAAAAAACCTGTAAAGAAAAATATACACAGTAAAACTCATTTGAACATCTCAGGACAATATCTAACATTTGTAGAAGGCATCTTTGTGCCTTCCTAAAAACAGAGAGGTGTGATGCCTGGAGAACCTCTGGAAGAGCACCAGGCTTTTCCAGAGGGAAGGACCCAAGACAAAGAAAGTTTGGTTCCTTGTGTTGACTTTGTTTTTCCTCCTTGGGTGTTATAATTCTCAACACCAAGGACTGTGTGTGGGAGAGCAATTCCACCATACATTGAGGTATGAATTATTAAGGCCTTTCTAGACTATGGCCATGACCAGTTCCTTAAACCTAGCAGGGAAACTAACAGAGAGCCAATGAAGGCATCACAAGACTGGGACTCTTTGTACCCGCAATCAGCCACCACATTTTAGACCTGCTGAAGTTTCTCTGGACAGCACTTCCTGAAGCTGTACCATCTGGACTCAGCCTTGTGGCACAGTGGCTAAACTCCTATATTGCAACTATGGGCGCTTTTACACGACCTCTAAAATCCGGTGGCAACTTAATTTCGGACCAGAGATCGTGGGGGCTTGTCGTTCTTCCTGTGTTCCCACCCCTCCACACTACATGGTTCCTCTTTGCGTGAGGGGAAGGAGAAAAAAGGGAGAAAAATGCAGGCTCACCTCCATCTGCCGGTCGAAGCAGCCCCAGCAGCCCCGTCGTTGTGATTCCTGTCTCTTAAAGGGGCGGCGGGGACAAAAAACAAACAGAAGACGAGGGAGCCCTGCATTCACAGCTTTACAATGCGCATCGGAAGATTTTTTACCTCCTGGAGGCCAGGTACTTGAAAAGTGCGCTGGGACGCACTTAGGTGGGCATGGTCGTACTTAATTTTTTTTAAAGTCCAGAGCTGGTGGGAAAACACTTTTAAGCTCCGGATCTGGGAGCCCTTTGCCTTGGTCGTGTAAAAGCACCCTATAACTGCACTCATGACGTGGGGTTCAGTTCCAGAGAGCTGGCTCAAGGTTCACTCAGCCTTCCATCTTTCCAAGGTTGGTAAAATGAGTACCCAGCTTGCTGGGGGTGGGGAGGGGCAATGCGTAGCCTGCATAATTAAATTGTAAACTGCCCAGAGAGTGCTTTAAGCACTAACAGGATGGTATATGTGCAGCACACTGTGCTTTACTTTTCCTTTACCCTTTGAGTAAAGACTGAACCATCCAAGAAGGTAATGGCTTTAGAACTGTCATGAAAGATTCTGCATGTGGAAGAACAATCAAAATGCCACTGGGCAAGAGAAATGAGGACCTGTGCCCTGGTGGTTAATCCAAGTACTGTACTGTACATGAGAAGTTGCATAGCGAAGGAAGTGACCATGATATAGATACCCTGGTACTTGGCCACTTAAAGTTATAAAGATCAGCTGTTTATATCAAACAGTGACATTTCTCTAGAAGAAAACATTTATTCTTAAGCCATTTCCTCTGATCTCTTCTACCTAAACACCCACCCAACCGTGCCACACTTCTGATCCTAAGGACAGGTACAGTCAAGAACAGTGTCTGAAGAAGTGGGTGTGTAGTCCACAAAACATTACATTAAAATATGAAAGTTAGTCTTTAAAGGGCCACATGTTTTATGTCTTTTGTTTTATTTTGTTTTTCTTTGATTTTTTCCTGAAATTCTCAAAAAGACTAACACGACTACCCTCTCTGAAACTTCAAGAACAACAAAGGGAGGGTCATGGATCAGAGGGCTGAAGCTGTGTTTCACTCTTTTGCCTTTTTTAAAACCAAGCAAGGGTTTATTTTTTAAAAAAATGCTTTTCTTTTACAACAGGGCTGTCCAACTTTGAACGGGCCGAGGTCTACTTTTTCTGGACGAAAATGCCTAAGGGCTACTACACTAAAAACTCTACTTATGAATTTTATCCATTCCAAGCACATGCTCATAAGTAAAAACTTTTGTAAATAGAGCAGCGGTTTCCCATAGGAATGCATTGAAATCCAATTAATCTCTTCTGGAGGGAACAGATTTCAATGTGCCATGGCCCTTGAATTGCCCCGCTCGGCTGAGACAAGTGGGCTGGCACACCCAGAACTTTGCTGGGGCAGTGGTGGTCCTTGGAATGGGGGAGGAAGGGGTGAAGAACTTATCCCCTCACTTTTTTAATTGATGGCTGGCGGGCTACTTTTGAACCCTTCGCGGGCTACCAGTAGCCCGCTGTCTACCTGTTGGGCAGGCCTGTTTTACAACATATTGATGGTCGCAAAGAAGGTAAAAACAGAGCTTTCTGCTAGTGCCAAACCAACATGGGACGTGCAACACAGCACTTGAAATCAATCCAGAGGCAAATAGGCAATCAGTGAAAGAAGAACAGACTCATTATGTGCCTTGAATGATGCATACCAGTTAATAGTCTGGCTTTTACCTTGAATATAAATGGATGCAGCCACCTTGACTTGAATGAGGTTCAGTGTTTTGGGATCTGTTAAGATAGGCATTATTTTTAATAAGGGGGAAGTTACTCGGTGGCTCTTACTTATGCTGTGAACGTGTGTACACAGAAAGTGTCTGTGTGAGATCTGCCTCCTGCAGGGTCTACTCATACGTAGCAAAGTCTGACTGTCCTTTTTTTCCCCCTGTTGTGTTTATCCGCCTGTGTCCTAATGCCAGTGGGAAGAGGCTGAGGTATCAGAAAACTGTCAGACAGATGTCTAAGGAACCAGTGTCCCATTTCAGTGCCACTTTGACTGTGTTTGATCCCAGAGGTGAACTGGGAAGACCGTGAGCTACTTCACTGCCCAGGTCTGGCATACATTACATTCCCTATTTGTACACAAGTGGAATGCTGGTGCTTTATTGTCTTTGTATGTAAGACATGGGCTGCCCATCCTTTGACACTCCTGCCTAGACATGGGCACGACTTAGCGGAATTCCCGTTTCCGTTTCCGTTACTCGTTTCCGTTATGGAACAGAAACGGTAACGGGAAATACTCCGCCAGAACTCGAACTCGAACCGACTAAAGAATAATTGGGTCTGATTTGTCGTTGTTGTTCCTGGCATCGCGGCGATCCCACGATGCCAAGCGGCACAGAAAAAAAGTTTTTAAAAGTTAAAAAAAAACCGATTCCCGGTCAAAAAGCAGGCGAAAATATGCCTGCCTGAGTGAGTGCACCTACCAGAGGGGTGGTTTCTGGGGGGGGTCCCCCGGCCTCCTCCCCTCTCCTCCTGTCCCTCCTGGGTTGTGCTGGGGGCGGGCATCCTCGTCGTCCCGCCAAAGTCGCCGGCTCGCTGGCTCGCCGCCGCCCGCCATTCAAACGGCACAGAAAAAAAAGTTTTTTAAAGTAAAAAAACCCCCGATTCCCGGCCCAAAAAGCAGGCGAAAATATGCCTGCCTGAGTGAGGGCTCAGGGCACCTACCAGAGGGGTGGTTTCTGGGGGGGGGGTCCCCGGCCTCCCCCCCTCTCCTCCTGTCCCTCCTGGGCTGCGCTGGGGGCGGGCATCCTCGTCATCCCGCCAAAGTCGCCGGCTCGTCGAGGCCTGACTGATGCAGGGAAGGCACCCCAAAAAGAGGGGTGCCTCTGCCAGTCTGCTGTGTCTGCAACTTGGTATGCATATCCATATGGCTATGCATGCCCTTTTGCAGCAGGCGAGGAGAGGAGGCCCCCATGCCATGGGGGGTCTCCAGGAGCCTGCTTTCCCTTCCTTCCTAGCGGGTGAGGAGAGGAGGCACCCACCCCCCAAAAAAGAGGTGCCTCCAGGAGCCCGCTACCCCCCCAAACCAGTATAACGACAGATGAAAAAACGAAAACGAAACGACTATTTTTTGCGAAGTTTCGCGAAAAACGGAAACGAGCCGACACGGGCCGCCTCTGACACACGACAACTCGAAAACGTCATTTTCCCTAGTCGTGCCCATATCTACTCCTGCCCTTGTTTTTTATCCTTATTCTTGCTAAAATCTCAGCCAGGAAAAAAAAACAACCCTACAGGTCTTAATGAGCAGTGGAACTGCAAGACGTGTCCCATGATGTCTCTCAGAAGTAGTAGCAGTAGTTGTTAATAGAGATGGGCACGACTCAGTGAAATTTTCATTTTCGTTTTTGTTTTTTCATTTTGTTTCGCAACGAAAACGAAAACGAAAAAATTTTCAGAAGCAAAACGACAACGGGAACGAAACGAAAAATTTTGCCGTGTTTTTCGTTTTCGTTACGGCGGACGCATTGCATTGAAAAGAATGCTAACGAAATGAAAAATTTTCGTTTTCGTTTTCGTTTTTCGTTTCATTTCGTAACGAAAATGAAAACGAAAAATGTGCAAAAAAAACCCCGAAAAACGAAAACGAACCGAAACGGACCCCCTAAACGACAAACAAAAACGAAAAAAAAATTGAGTCGTGCCCATCTCTAGTTGTTAATCTATAAAGGACTTGAAAGTCGTCAAGTGCTGCATGAGTACAGTAATACTGCCTTGGGTCCCTCCCCAAGGAGAAAGGCAGGGTAAAAATACTCATTAATAAATAAATAAATATCTTGGTTTAAGAGCATTTTGCAAGGCAAGCAAACATTTCTTCTAAATTTTGCCTTGATCAACAAGCAATGTCTTGATATACAAGCACTGGAGCAGGTCACATGATCACAAGCGAGCCAATGCTGGCTCTCTCCCCCTCCCTCCCCCTGCTGGATTGTGGGTGATTGTCTGGAACGTTCAGTCTCAGGCAACCTCCATAGCAGAGGAGAGAGGAATAGAGGGCTCCTTTGAACCAGTCAAGACATGCAGGTTAGAGTTTTTATTTTTGTTTTTATTTTTATTTAATTCTTTTTTATTTTTTCAAACCATTCCAAGGCATGGGGCAGCTAGTCAAGTGTGTATAGGGCTACAAATTACATTTTATTATTCTCACATTAAAAATACAGAGTAAAATTCAGTTGTTAGTCCCAAGCAGAGCAGATTCCACAGCCAGGCACGTAAACCATGGTGTGGACGTGGACTTCTAGCCAACTTATTTTGTGACTTTTGGCATTTTGTGTGCACAGTATGTGGTCTAGGGGCCCCAGAACAAATCATTAGAGTTTCCATTAATTCTTGTGGGGAAATTTGCTTTGATATTGGTTTACAAGCATGTTTCTGAAACAGATTGTGCTTGTAGACCAAGTATTACTGTATTTACAAAGAAGCCAACACCTACCTAAAGCAAAGTTTTCTGCTTATATATTGCTCCACAGCGCTTAAAGCACTCTCTGGGCAGTTTATACTTTATTTATGCAGGCTACACATTGCCCCGCCAGTGAGTTGGATATTCATTTTACCGACCGTGGAAGGATTGAAGGTGAGTCAGCCATGAGCTTATTTACGCATACACAGAGTTTTGGGGTACAATCATCTCTGGCCCCAGGCTGCATGTCTCTGCCTGTGCCTGGGACCAAGAGGTCTTTATTGATAACAGTAGGATAATAGGACGAGGAAGAGAGAGGAAGTATGGTTTTAATCACGTAATGCATTCCATTGGTGTGTGTGTGGGGGGGGAGAGAATGCACCCTTATCTTAGGAGGAACATGCTTAGCTAGTGGGGAATCATTGATAAGGACAGAGGAATTAGCTTTGGGCTTGTCATGGACCAGATGTACCCTTATATCCAGGAATGCCATTATTTTTCTGTCCTCCTGAGCGAGGTCAGCTCCAGCTCAGCTCAGCACTGGGTTCCTGCTTGGTCTCTGGAAATCCAGGGCCTAAAGGCTGCCTTGGTGCTGCCAGATTATTTCAGGGTTCAGCCTAGTGGGGATGGAATCCCCACACATGAGCACAGTTCTAGTTGCAGTATAGCAGTTTAATCACTGCACCACAAGGCTCTTACCTACTGGCTTGAAAAGGCATGAAACAAGGGAAGAGAGGAAGAGACCAAGCAAACTTGGCCATCTCTTCTTAAAGTGACATCACTGTTCATAGAATGGCCAGGTTGAAAGGAATTAGTTCATGGAGGAGAGAGACCAAATGGTAGTTAAATCCTCAGCAGAGCTAGCTTGGGGCCTATGTTCTGAAATACCAAACTCCACTCCCAACCATTGAGGGTACAAAGACATGCCAATCTGGTAAGCACAGATAAATAAAAGAAACTATCAACGTGAAACAGAATTGGCGACTGACTCCAATGTGTTCCCACCCCTCTGCTGCATCCGAACAGTGTGTTTGTCTGAACTGTGTTACTCGGATATTTTCTCCATCCCCAACAGTAGACAGCAATGACTTGTGCATGCTGGGAGGCAATCACCACCATGGGCATGTAAGCTCTCTGTCAGCCAAGGCCAGACACTCCCTATGAACCATAGCGGATATTGACGCAACATTCCTGAGCATGGTTACAGTGATCCCCCGCCTATCGCTGGGGTTAGGGACTCGACCTGACCCGTGATAATTGAAAATCCGTGATATACGGATGCAGGTCGAGTCAGGCCTGGGGGGGTTAGCTGGGGGCTCTTGTACTTACCCCCAGCCTGGCCCTACCCCGAACGGGCCTGTGAGAGCCTTCCCAGGCCTTCTGGAGGCCCCAAAAGGGCTTCCCTGCGAACCGGAAGTGTCTTCCGGTAAACTGGAAATCATTTCTATGGCTTCCAATAGGCCTAGAAAGTCTCTCAGAGCCCTCAGAAATTATTTTGAGTGATCCGGAAGTCACTTCCAGTTCACAGGGGGGCCCTTTTGGGGCCTCCAGAAGGCCCAGGAAGGCC
>JAHTLZ010000657.1:0-10137 GCA_023846285.1 Phrynocephalus versicolor | reverse complement strand
ATAACTATACTATTCTGTGCTTTCCTAAAATGCTTGTTCTTTCAGCCCTCTCAGCAGAACTGGATTAATCACCAAGTAAACTACAAAAGAATCATGTGATTTGTTTTTGAAACCTTCAGATTTTGGTTTATCGGATTCCTCCATAGAAGCACTGAATTATAGGATAATGGAGTTGAAAGAAGTGCCAAAGGTTATCACATTTAACCTGGAAGAATCCAAGTTAATGGAGGAATCTAAGTTAAAATATGTCTGACAGAGGATGTGTAACTTTATCTGGAATGCCTCCAATGTTGTAGTGCTCAAGGCAATTGATTCCACTGTCATACTGCTCTAACAGCAGTATGGAAGGTTTTCCTGGCATTCAACTGAAATCTGGCTTCTTGTAGCCCATTATCATGTGTCCTGCACTCTAGTATGATTGGGAATACATCTTGCCTCTCGTCTGTTAGATTACCTTTCAATTACAGTGGTACCTTGACTAATAAATGCTTTGATTTCTAGGAAAAAAAACTTATCAAGGAAATCATTGAAAATGGAGTTCCAAAAAACCTCAAGTTATGAAAGAAAATCCATTTCCAATTATTACCTTTCAGTACAAAGCTCTACCCCATGCATGCTGTGCATAGCATTTCCGAAACCAGGGCATTGGTTTCCAATGATTTCCTTTCAAGTTGGGAACCGATGCCATGGTTCCAGAAAAGTGACTCACAGCATGCATAGGGCAGTGCTTCATATTGAAAAGCTTTGATTGACAGGTCCAGCTGTGGAGAGTAAGGGTGGCCCTGCTCTTCAAAGCCAAACCTATCACAAAAATAACAACACACCGTCCTGGCCTGGACCGGGGCGAACGGGCTTAAGCTCAACCCCGAGAAGACGGAGGTTATGTTCTTTGGGAGCTCACCATCTGGGTACGGCCCGTCCAGTTCGGCAGGTGCGAGCACACTCGCTTCGGGTTGCCACCCCTCGAGAGGCCCGGAAGACGGTTACCCGGAACCGGGCCTTCTCTGTGGCAGCCCCGTCCATATGGAACTCCATCCCTAGCGAAGTGCACTCTGCAGAGTCCCTGCAGGCCTTTCGAAAATCTTTAAAGACCTTTTTATTTTGAGAGGCCTTTGGCGAATCTTATTTATTTATTTATTTATTTATTTATTCCGCCATCGTTACCATTATTTTGATGCTGACTACCGGTGCTTCCAACCCTAATTGTTAGGATTTACGTCTTTGACGTGCTGGGATGCACTTGGAGGCACTAGGATTTTATAGGATTTTATATCTTACTCTTGTTTTAAATTGTTATACTAGTGTTGTTGGATTTTGTTATACTTGTTGTCGGCGCTTGGACGTTTCTGTTCGCCGCTTAGAGTCCTATTTTGGAGATAAGCGGGATATAAATATAACAATAAATAAATAAATAAATAAAAAACAAACAGCTGAGAGGTGCAGCGGCAAGGCAAAACAGAGCAAGCAGCAGGAAAATTCAAACTGCTGCTTGCTCAGTTCTGCCCCGCCCCACGCCTCTCAGCTGCTTTTTCTTTAAAGATTAGGCTGTCAAAAAACAGCTGGGAGGTGGGTGGAAGCCTCCCCCCCACTCTTCTCCTCCTCCTCCTGACTCTGCAAGGTGAGGGTGGGTGGGTGGGCGGCCCGCCACAACAGAAGGCTCTTTTGGTTACCCCAAAAGAAAGGGAAAGGATTGCACTGGATTACTTCACAATCCAGATTGTGATCTGTTTCCCTGTATGATCATACCTAGAGATGGGCACAAAACAAAAATTTTTAATCTTTTAATTTTGCTCCATTAGTAACAAATTTTAAATAATTTGCAGAATTAAATGAAACACAATGACACAAAATGATTTGTTAATTGCTCCCCTGGGTCTTGAGGCACCAAAATTTTAGGGTAGCTTCTTTGGACACTTCCCTGTAATCCCCCCAATTTTGGGGACATTTGGGGTTCAGGAGGCTATGTTATTAAACTCCAAAGGGGAGTCAGGAATTGAGTCAGGAAGCAGCTAATATCCCCCTCCCCCCTGCAGGGAGCGATTAACTGTTTCCCAACTCAATTAGAAATGATTTTCTCCTGGGGGACCCTTTTTGTAATAACGTAACCCGTGAACCCTAAACCTCTCTAAATTTGGAAGGGGGCTTACATGGAAGAGCTTAAGGAAGATCCCCCGCGATTTCCATGATGCTAGGGGCACGAAGTCACTTTTTTGAGTAAACCTGATTAAAATATGTACTCATAAACAGTGATCCCATGCATCTAGCGGCATGGAAACTGCAGTGGTGCTTCCTCAATATCTTCCATGTAAACCCCCCCCCCCAAATTTGGAGAGGTTTGAGGTCTAGGAGGCTGAGTTATTCAACTGCAAAGAGGGTCCCCCAGCCACTTGCAAAAGTGTTGCACGGCACATGCCGGCAATATAGGGATTAAGCAAGGAGTAGTAATAAATTGACCTCTTGCCATGCAGAGCATGCCCAGCCCTTTTCCAGTTACTGCTGGCATGGACCCTCTTTGCAGTTGAATAACTCACCCCCCTGAACCCTAAATCTCCCCAAATTTGGGGGGCTTACAGAGAAGAGTTTGAGGAAGCTCCCCCATTTCATTTCCAAAACCAAAAGAAGGCAGTTCGGTTCAGATTGTCACAAAATGATTTCTATCATTTCATTTTGTAATGAAACAATTTGTTACATAATGAAATGACAGAACAGTGTTTCCTTTTTCATTTGATGCCCATCCCTAATCATACATTTAGTGACCAAAAAAGTTGCAAATTGCAGATTCATCTCAGCGGTTGGTAGGACTAAGGCAAAGTGTGGAATCAAAGGCAGAATAGGCAAAGCCAAACTGGAGTGAGCTTTCTCTAGTTAAGGTAGCTTTCTATCAAGCTTAAAAAATACAACTTATTATTATTCATGTTGGCCCAGGAGTAAGTCCTGCTCAGTTGGCACCAATGTCTTGCAAAATCACTAAATACAGTAAATTCTACACAGCATATTCAAAAGTTTAAATAATCTGAAATGCTCTTATCTCTCCGAACATTGGCTGGAGATCACAGCTGAAGCCATCCCATGCCATCTTTCTTAGGAATGAACCTGATCAAACTTAATGAAATATACTGTACTGCTCACAGCCTGCAGCTACATTTTCAGACAAGTCCTTTTAAACTATCCCAGAGCTTCCTTTCAAGGCACAGCCAGTGCTGGGAGGCTTCCCCATTATGGATGGCACTGCATCAGGGCTTATCATATGGCAAAACCAGAGACATCTGAGTTGTCCTTCTGGAGAGAACAGCATCGCTGCCTAGTGGGAACTGTAGAGACTTTCAGGCTACTTTGGTACTGGGTGGCAGGCAATGGCCTTTTTGCTGGGGTGGAGGCAGTTCCAGTACCTCTTTTTTCCTCATTTGGTAAGCAGGTGAGGCTGCCCCAACCCCAGGACTGTCAGTAGCAGTGGGAGTCTTCCAGTGCTGATCAGCCTACAGACATCATCATCATCATCATCATCATCATCATCATCATCATCATCAGCAGCAGCAGCAGCAGCAGCAGCAGCAGCAGTAGCAACAGCAACAGCAACAGCAACAATAGCAACAACAACAACAGCAACAACATAGAACTGCAGTGCTGGAAGGGATCCTCTGATCATTTAAATCTAACACCTGTCAAGGAGGCAGAGTAGGGAATTGAACTCCCGACCTCTGGCTTTACATCCCAATGTCTACCATTGAGCTATCCAGCAGTTTGACTACCCCACATCCTGCTTAAATTCACATCTTCACATAAAAGCAGGACATGCAAAAATAAAATAAAATACCGTATATTATCTGAAATGTGTAGTTCCATATAATTGTTTAGTTTGGGTTTTCCACTCAGTGTTTACTTTTAAGTGGACACCAGGCTAAAGTTCTTTTTAAACAGGGAACCCAGGATCTCAGTGCTCAGCTAGATAAGGAGCTTCTTTCTAAGAATAGAGCACTAAGATGGCTATCTAAAAACAAATTGGTATTTCATTGCAAAAATTACTTAACAATTAGTTTATCTTATCCTCTCAGAAAGGCTTTCACTAGGTTAAGATTTGAATTATTGGAGGCCATGAACAAATATGGTCTTTTTCATAATTTGCCTTATTGTGAAAGAACATGCACCTGTGGTGCCCCTGTCATTGAGGATATTGCTCACATCTTATTTGACTGTGAGTTATATTCTGTTCCTTGTCAAAACTACTAATCAGAATTGTTGGTTAAAGTTGCTCATTGGAGTGTGGACCTTCGACTTTCCTTCCTGCTTCATAGTCCTGACGTGCAGGTTGTCCGTGGTGTGGCCAAATTTATATTCAAGGCGGCAGGTGTGAGATCTCTTTATATTGATCAAATAGGAGTTTCTTGTAGGGGTGACAATGACTTGTAAAACCTCAATTATGTTTCGAATATTTTAGTTTCAGTATTCTATTTTATCTGTTGATGTGTTCACTGTGGTTTTTGTATTTGATATGACCAAATTGGTTAATCAATAAACTTGTTGTTGTTATTGTTGTTGTTGTTGTTGTTGAGTAGTTCCTGCCATTGACACGTATAGGACTGTGCTATAGGACTCTTGAGACATAGCACATCTTATTAGATTTATTCTAACAGTAGAGGTACAGTAGTCACTGGGTATTCAAAATTGTTCTGGAGTTGCACATAAATTGGGATTTAAAGCTATGTTTTCCCACACTTTAATGGATGTATTTAGTATCTTAATTTAACTCGCTAATTCGTTCTCAGCCAAGTGAACTTATATTAACTAGACTTCACAAAGTAAAATTGGTTTTTTTCCCCCCTCTCTTGAAATTTCCCTGGAGATGAGATTTTTGTTTAAATTCTCTGTTGTCTCCTTTTGCTACATGATACTAGCCAGTGACTTAGTATTCGAAAATATTCTGTATGCATAAAATGTCAGACACATGACCTTTCCTCCCTTTGCATTTAAGGGGAAAATTAGACTCATTTCCCACTTACGTATATGAAGACAGAACTCACAGATAAATCATCTATTGCTATGGAGACCAAATGACCAAATGAAAGGCAGTGTGTCCTTTTAAGAACTCTAGAACGAGGTGAGATTCTGGGTACCAGACTTAGAATTATGCAGTGAGATGTTAGATTCATTTATTCATTACACTTCTAAACCACCTGTCTGACCCCTGTGGATCAGTGCAACAGCAAATATCTATTAGAGATGGGCACAACCAGGAAATTTTTTTTTTGAGTTGTCGTTTTTTGGGACGGGTCCGTTTCGGCTCGTTTCCGTTTTTCGCGAAATTTTTCAAAAATTTGTCATTTCGTTTGTCGTTTTTGCGTCTGTCGTTAGTACTGGTTTAGGGGGGTAGCGGGCTCCTGGAGGCACCTCTGTGGGGTGGGTGCCTCCTCTGACCCGCTATGAAGGAAAAGCGGGCTCCTGGAGGCACCCATGGGTGCCTCCTCTCCTCACCCGCTACAACATAGCATGCATAGCCATATGGATATGCATACCAAGTTGCAGACTTGCTTAGTGGACAGTGACACTGGACTGGCAGAGGCACCCCTCTTTGGGGTGCCTCCTCTGCATCAGTCAGTGAGAGAGAATGCGGGCTCTCACTGTGTCTCACTAAGAAGGGAAACGTACTTGCGTGTAGTGCAATGCGAGTACACAGATCTGGCTTTAGGGTTAGGGTTAGTGCAAGGGCTAGGCTTAGGGTTACAGGTAAGGTTAGGGTGAGTATTGGGGTGCACCTCTAGGTGCCTCTCTGACCCACTTAGAAGTACAGTGTACTGGAGTATGGGTTAGGGTTCGGGTTCGGGTTCGGGCAAGGGTTAGTGGGCTTTTTATGCCCGATTGGCACATCCCAGAAGTCTCTGTGGTCAAAACCTGGCCAAGTGGCCATGCAATTGGTGGAATGGCTCCAAAAATTTGCATGGTCCACTCCCATGGCCAGCCCATCATTGCGCACTGTGAAGGTGTAAAATAAAATAAAATAAAATAAAATAAAATAAAATAAAATCAATGGAGAGGAGGACAGGAGACATTTTGTTGCAAGAAAAACCCACTGCTACTATAAAAAATCTGGCAGTTTTAAAATAGCAATTTTCACATGTTTGTGTGGTGCTTTGGTGTGTTTTTGGACCACGATTTCAAAAAAAAGATTGTGGTCGCCCGCCCCATTTTGGATCCCCCGCCCGCACTGCATGGCAGGCGAGTTGGCGAGATGAAAAGGATGCCCCACCAGAGTAGCCCAGGACAGGAGGGGGGGAAGGTCGGGGACCCCCCCAAAACCACCCATCTGGTAGGTGCACTTTCAGGCAGGCAGCCAGGCATATTTTCGCCTGCTTTTTTTGGCCGGGAATCGGGGTTTTTTAAACTTTTTTTCTGTGCCGCTTGAATGACGGCGGCAAGCCGGCGAGGTGGCGATGTTGGCAGGACGACGAGGATGCCCGCCGGCCGCCACTCCGCCAGAGCAGCCCAGGAAGGACAGGAGGAGAGGGGGGAGGCCGGGGACCCCCTCGAAACCACCCCTCTGGTAGGTGCCCTCACTCAGGCAGGCATATTTCCGCCTGCTTTTTTGGCTGGGAATCGGGTTTTTTTTTTAACTTTTTAAAACTTTTTTCTGTGCCGCTTGGCATCGCGCAATCGCCGCGATGCCAGAAACGACAACGACAAATCAGTCCCAATTTTTCTTTAGTCGGTTCGAGTTCGAGTTCTGGCGGAGTAATTGTCGTTTCCTTTTCCGTTACGTAATGGAAACGAGGAACGGAAACGGAAACGGGAATTTCGCTAAGTCGTGCCCATGTCTAATATCTATCTATCTATCTATCTATCTATCTATCTATCTATCTATCTATCTATCTATCTATCTATCTATCTATCTATCTATCTATCTCGATATAATATAAAAATTAAATCTATAATTCAAAAAAACACAATATTGGTTAGTTGATTTCATCACCATCATCTAAGATCTACAGACCATCAAGTTCAGCTCTTTTTAAGGAGACAAAGTGGGAATCAAAACCCCAACCTATGGGTCCACAGCCAGATACTTAAACCATTGATCTATCCCCCAGTTCTTTTTGCAAAATGATTTATTGTCAAAGAATTGGGAAAGGGTGTGTTGCCTGATCTACTTATTTTGCAAGTACAGTTTCCATGCCTTTGTACATTATACATCTACAGGTGAGAAATGTTTAATTTTGGACCTCCACTGACTGCTGGCTCTGAGTTGAGGTCCAAACTTTTCCATCTCTACATGTACCTGACTTGGAGGGAGCTGGGCACCTGATGATGCTGCATTAGGCGTCAACGTATTTTAACCTAGCCAGGAAAACTGGGATGTGAATTAATACAACTATGGGTGTGGCTACCCACTCGGATACTCTGTGATTGGCGATTTTCCAAATCAAGTTTATGCAGGTGAAATATTATAAATGTCCCAATTGGAAGTTTGCAGGAACTGGCAAGCCAGAGGACTATGTTTACACAGAGTTCCAACAGCAGAAGATGCCTTTGCCAAGGTACCAACAATGTGCTACTTGGTATCTTCCCCCTCTCTTTTTCTGGAAAAAAAAATCCAAGAGCCCTAGTGACATTTTGTTCCAGCACAGTGATGAAACCCTTTAAAAATAATAGTACAATTTTAAAAATATTAAAAAAATATTTGGAGCCAAGAGTTGCTCAGTTGAAAGGAAAAGACACTCCTTCAAGGTTATCAAATAAGGCAATTGCAGCAGGTAAAAAGCAGACATAAGTGAAGTCCAAAGGACTGATGCTCATTTGAACCACCCTGGTTTCCCATTCAAGATGGCTCCCCATTCAAAAGTGTCTATTAGACATTGGCACGACTTGGCGAAATTCTCATTTCCGTTTCCGTTCCTCGTTTCCCTTATGTAACAGAAACGGCAACGACAATTACTCCGCCAGAACTCGAACTCGAACCGATAAAAGAAATATTGGGTCTGATTTGTCATTGTCGTTCCTGGCATCGCACCGATCGCGCGATGCCAAGCGGCACAGAAAAAAGTTTTAAAAATAACCACCACCACCCCGGTTCCTGGCCAAAAAAGCAAGCGAAAATATGCCTGCCTGAGTGAGTGCACCTACCAGAGGGGTGGTTTTGGGGGGGTCCCCGGCCTCCCCCCTCCTGTCCTGGGCTGCTCTGGTGGGGGGCATCCTCATCGTCTCGCCAACTCGCCAAGTGGCGGCACAGAAAAAAAGTTTTAAAAATAAAAAACCCTGATTCCCAGCCAAAAAAGCAGGTGAAAATATGCCTGTCTGAGGGCACCTACCAGAGGGGTGGTTTCTGGGGTGGGGGGTCCCCAGCCTCTACCCCCTCTCCTGTCCTGGGCTGCTCTGGTACCAGGCTGGGGGGGGGGGCATCCTCGTTGTCTCCATTTGCCATGCGGTGCGGGGGGGATCCAAAATGGCGACCGCAATTTTTTTTTGAAATCGTGGTCCAAAAACCCACCAAAGCACCACAGAAACATGCAAAAAATAGCTATTTTAAATGCTTGAATTTTTACAGTAGCAGCAGTGGGTTTTTCTTGCAATAAAACGTCTCCATTGATTTTATTTTATTTTATTTTTATTTTTATTTTTTTACAACTGCGCACGCGCAATGATGGGCTGGCCATGGGATGGGACCATGCAAATTTTTGGAGCCATTCCACCAATCACATGGCCAGGTTTTGCTGAGACTTCTGGATGTGCCAGAGAGGGCATAAAAAGCCCACCAACCCTAAGCCTAAGCCTAAGCCTAAGCCTAACCCTAACCCATACGCCAGTACACTGTGTTCTTAGTGGGCCAGAGACACCCAGAGGTGCAGCCCACTAACCCACCCTAACTTTAACCGTTACCCTAAGCCTAGCCCTTACCCCCTAACTCCATGCTCTGGGAAGTCAAGTTGCGCTAAATCGCGGTGGAAACGACAAACGACAAACGACATGACGAAACGACAAATTTTTGAAAAATTTCACGAAAAACGGAAACGACCCAAAACGGACCCGTCCCGACAAACGACAACTCGAAAAATATTTTTTTCTGGTCGTGCCCATATCTAGTGTCTATTGTGAAATGAAATGTCAATTCCCTTTAACTTGAATTCTTCTGGGCTCAATATGATGGAAGTTATGAGGTAAGCGGTGAGTGTATTTGCCCTCTCCATTTTTTCTTTTGGTCTTTGAATTTGAAAAAGCCCCCTCCCCCTCTTTTTTTTTTAACAAATTCCTGTCTTTTATGAAATCCTTATTTCTACTTCAATTACAATCTACAGTAGCTCTTTTATGCTTCTGAATCTTTGTCTCAATAGATTTACAATATCCTGTGGCATATTTGGTTGTACATATTCTTTTTTCACCCCATTTAAAAGCTGAAAAAGACTGAAAGCCACATCTTGACTGACTGGCTTGTATTTGTTGGGAAAATAGTTTCTTCAAGAAAACAAAGTGTCAAGATTTGTTGTCAATAGAATTTGTATTTGTATGTTAAAATTTAATATTGTATGCTCTGTAACTTGATTGTGTATGCCTGTGAAGAGTTTCAATGTAAAGGTCAATATGTAATGCAGTCAAGGGCACATATTGCCACACATAGGGATAGTAAAATCCAACTCTCTCTCCTTGGAGTAGGATGGTCCTTGGTGGAGGCAGGGCTTGGTGGCATATACCTTCTTGCAATTGTTATACATGTCTGTGAGAAGGTGGCCCAATTAAATGTAAGGGAGATTATTCCTAGGAAAGAGAGTATAAGATTAACAGTATTTGGAAGTTGAGTCATGGCAACTGGATTTCTTTGTTTGAGACATTGAAACAGCTCCTATACAGCTCAGGGCCAGGTTATCTAAGAGACCACCTACTTCCATATAATCCGCTCCGCCCACTTCGGTCATCAGAGAAGGCCCTTCTGCGGGTACCGCCACCCAAGGAAGTGTGAGGGGCGGCAGCAAGAAATAGGGCATTCTCAGTAGTGGCACCGATACTATGGAACTCCCTCCCCTTTGAGTTAAGAACTGCCTCCTCCCTTGAAACATTCAAGTGAGGCCTTAAGACTTACTTATTTAGGCAAGCCTTCTGGGCCTCCAGCCTTTACAATTTTTTATAACATCTTAGTTTTGTTTTGTTTTTGTTTTT
>JAHTLZ010000656.1:0-10749 GCA_023846285.1 Phrynocephalus versicolor | reverse complement strand
GAGGGGTCTGAAATGGAGTATTGTTTTGTTCCTTTTTTAAAAAAAAAAGGAAAGGAAAGGTGACTCTTCCTGCTCCTGCTGACAACAAAGAGGTTCTCTTGCGATCTTTACTTATCGCGCCTGCTGTGTAACAAATTGCTGCTACTTAAAACTGTTAGAAACAGCCACTGGGAGAACTTGATGGGAATAATGAAAAGGTTTTGACAGGAGCATAATAAAATGTTAAAAGCCTGTTCAGAAACCCTTAAACATATTATCTCATGGGAAAGGTAGTGCACACCCCACTCCATCTTTAAAGGCTTACTTTATAACACGCCATTATGGTCACCACCACTCTGAGTAACAAAAAGGTTTTTGTAGCATTGACACCCTTAAAGTAGCCATTCTAAATTGTCTCTATCTATCTATCTATCTATCTATCTATCTATCTATCTATCTATCTATCTATCTATCATCCACCAAGGTTATAAGGCATCATATCCAGGCATATCCTAATTCATATTCAGAGTAAGTCTCTGAGATGATGTTATACAGAGAAATAATGATTGGTTCGGGGTGTTCTAATGAACTTGATGGCTGACTGAATTTGGAACATTATTTCTTTGATCTTAACTGAAGCATCTACCCATTACATTTCACAGGTGTTCCATCTAATTATTTAAGCCGGACTTTCCAAGCCAGGCACTTTTCAGATATGTTGGGCTATAGCCATCATGCTAGTGTCCAGGCTATATGGAATTGATGGGAGACAGAATCAACAATAGAGATGGGCAGGACCAGAAAAAATGACGTTTCGAGTTGTCGTTTGTCGGGACGGGTCTGTTTAGGGTCGTTTCCGTTTGTCACGATAATTTTCAAAAATTTGTCATTTCCGTTTGTCGTTTGTCGTTTGGGTTGGGGTTGGGGTTAGGGTTAGGGTTAGGGTTAGGGTTAGGGTAAGTGGGCTCTGGGAGGCACCTCTCTGGGTACCTCTGACCCACTAAGGGAAGCGTTTAGCGATTAGCGCCTTACATACATTACGTTAGGGTTTGGGGTAAGTGGCAGAGGCACCTCTCTGGGTGCCTCTGACTCAGTAAGAAGGGAAGTGTACTGGCGTACAGGTTAGGGTTAGGGGTAGGGGTAGGGGTAGTGGGCTCTGGGAGGCACCTCTCTGGGTGCCTGTGACCCATTAAGAAGGACAGTGTACTGGCATACACAGGTTATGCTTAGGGTTGGGATTAGGGTAAGGGCTAGGCTTAGGGTTAGGGTTAGGGTTAGGGTGGGTTAGTGGGCTGCACCTCTGGGTGCCTGTGACCCACTAAGAAGGACAGTGTACTGGCGTATGGGTTAGGGATAGGGTTAGGGTTAGGGTTAGGGTTAGGGCTAGGGTTAGTGGGCTTTTTATGCCCTCTGGCACATCCAGAAGTCTCAGTCAAAATCTGGCCATGCGATTGGTGGAATGGGTCAAAAAAATTGCATGGTCCCATCCCATGGCCAGCCCATCATTGCGCAGGTGTAAAAAAATAAAAATAAAAATAAAAATAAATAAAATCAATGGAGACGTTTTATTGCAAGAAAAATCCACTGCTGCTACTATAAAAATTCAGGCAGTTAAAATACCTAATTTTCACATGTTTCTGTTGTGCTTTAGTGGGTTTTTTGACCACGATTTAAAAATAAATATTGTGGTCCCCATTATGGATCCCCCCCACAGCATGGCAGAGACAGCCCAGGAAAGGGGGGGAGGCCGGGGACCCCCCCCCCCCCCCAAACCCCCCCCCTCGGGCAGGTGCCCTCACTCAGGCAGGCATATTTTCGCCTGCCTTTTTGGCCGGGAATTGGTTTTTTTTTTAACTTTTTAAAACTTTTTTTCTGTGCTGCTTGTTGGCAATGGCATCACGTGAGCACATAATGCCATGAAGGACAACGACAAACCCGACCCAATTTTTCTTTTTTCGGGTCAGGTTCAAGCTGGAGCTGAGTAATTCTCGTTACCATTATCATTACATAACGATAACGATAACTGAAAACGAAAATGAGAATTTCACCGCTCCGTGCCCATGTTTAATCAACAACATTTGGGGGGAACTGGGAAGCGCTCATGACCCTCAACTGGCCATTTAATTTATATTCATTTGTACTTCCATGTAGGTCTGAAGAAGTGGATTCTAATCTACAAAAACTCACACTGAAATAAATGTGTTACTCTTAAAATATTATAATCTATGAAGGCCCCTAGATATTGCTACTTTCAAGGCAGCTTTCACCCATTCAATATATGTGGATCTGATTTTTCTTTGCCTAAGGACAGCACTTTACATTTCCCCTGATGAAACTCATTTCGTATATCTTGGCCCAGTATTCTAATCCAGGCATGTCCAAACTTTGGCCCTCCAGATGTTTTGGACCACAACTCCCAGAATTCTAAGCTTAGATTGCCAATGGCAAAGGACTGTGGGAGTTGCTGTCCAAAACATCTGGAAGGCCAAAGTTTGGACGTGCCTGTTCTAATCTCTTACAGTCATTCTGAATCGGATTCTGACTTCTGGCACTGGAGGAGACCTTCGTAGATATCTTAGACTGCTAGGAAAATGAACAAGTGGCTCCTAGAGCAAAACAACCCTGAATGAGCTATATAAATTAATGGAATAATGCTTGCCCTAATTTGGGCACAGCATGAGATTTTTCTAGAAAATTCTGGGAAAGGTAAAAGGCAGAAAGAAAAGAAAAGGACCAAGTTTGACTGATTCAGTTTGATTATGGAGGGCATGACTGAAATCATGATGTTACTAAAAACCACAGATTTTGAACCAACTTAGCTAAAATCTGTTAGCAAGACTTTATTCTAATTTCTTTTTTTGTCCTACTAAATCTCAAAGCCACTGGTAGCTTAGAAGATCAGATATCAACCACAATGAAAAAGTGAAACCTAATTAAGGCTGAAATTGATTTTTACTTAGACTGTTTAAAGGTTCTTCAACTGGATTTTAGTCCCAGAAGTAGCTGCTTTTCAGAAGTAATTACAGTGGACCCTTGTATAACAACCAGTTTGTATAACATAAAATCTGTACAACATAAAACATTCCGGAGATAGGGGAAATTTGCTTAACATAATAACCTATGGGGAGAATCCGTACAACATAAAAATTGGATTACTCTGTTTTCAAGGCATTCCTATGGGAATTTGTATAAAGGAAAATTTGCTTAACATAATTTCATTTGGAACAAATTAATTTCTTTATACAAGTTACCACTGCAATTACCTTTATAGTGAGACAACTACCATTACAGTTAACAGTTAAATTTCAAAATAGATAACTCTTTATCTGTTTGGAAAAGACAATAACGCTAGGAAAAGTTGAATGTAGCAAAGAAAAGTAGAAGCCTAAATAAGAGATGAATTGGTTTTAAAATGCATTAAGTTTGCAAGAACTGAGCTAGATTGTTAAGGATGAGACATTACGGAGCTCACCTATTCATAAGGTCACCGTAAGTCAAAGGTAACATGATAGCAAATAACCACCAAGCAGCAATTGTTTATTGTTTTAGTTCTGAAAGCAGCACACTGACTGTAGTGGTAATTAACTTGAATCACCACTGAATAAGTTTTGGAAAACCTCCTGGCTCCTCAGAGCTGCTAATGCATGTACAGAGAACACATTCCGCCACCCACTTCATTGTTGCTTAATTACTCACAACAAACTGAATGCCCCCAAGGAGAAGTTTCCACAACAAGAGGAAACCCTACCAAACCCAAACCAAATCCAGTCACACAGTTCTAGTTGTCATGAATCAATGATTGAAGAAAGCAAAGAAGTATTATCTTATAATCATAGATCTTAGAACTGGAGAGCTAGGGGGGACCTTAGAGATCAAACCCCCACACATGCAGATATACTGAGTGCATCACAAAACAGTGTGCCCATCTCTTGATATCTCCAACAAAAAGCACTGGTTTTGCAGAAAATATATCATTAACACAATGTATCAGCATCCAAATATTTCTGTCTCGTTAAAGGCAGTCTAAGGCAGTTACTTCACATCTGTTTTGTCTCTGTAAGTGTTGCTCTTTGGACTGGTACAAAAAAAAACTTACTTCACATCCATCACACAACAGCTGAAATTTGTCTCAACTACACCCCTGGAATGGGCTCAGAGTGTGACCATACTGTACCCGGTGCTGGGTTGGGGTATTCTCTTGTCACGGTTTGTACCCGGTTCCTGTTCTGAGACAAGGGACTGTGTGGTAACAACTGTCACACAACGACCAATGTCCACCTAGTGGTCAGTGGCTGAAGCGGCATTCAATATTAGTTTCCCTATGGGAAACACCATGCAGTGCAAATGTTTATTAAAGAAATTACTGAAACTTCTGTAGCATTGACGTGCAAATCCCGGAAGACCAGTAAATCGAAATATCGAAAAAGATTTATTTACAATATTTTTAAAAAGGGTTAAGAAACCAAGACAAATTCAGAATTTGTCATGGAACAAGACCGTAAAGTAACAGTTGTCACGAGACAAGTAATCACGCCTGTGAGAAAATGGAAACAGGGACTAAACAGGGGGAAAACCATGTGATCATGACCAATGCTGTCACGGTGCAAAACTAGTCGTGGAACAAGGATGGACGTGAAGGAACCATCTAAATCAACCACATCCAATTATGCTACTGTCTCAAAACATTCCTCGGATAATACTGCAAATGAATGAGGCAGCCGACCTTGGTTCTTGTCAGAACTGTAAACTACTCTGATAATTGAAACTAATTATACGTGTGCGATGATTAAAAGAACTGAAAACTGATTGTACGAAATGAGTAATGAATGATCAGAAAGATGGCCTCAGAGTAGGAGGGGTTTTTTTTTTAATGAAAACAATCTTTTATAAGCTTTTGACTGCAAGGAAAGATAGCTGTGAATAAATAAATACAAATCACTGTTTGTAAATATGCCACCTTCATTAATGAAAACAATCACACACTCCCGAGCTTTACCAGTGAACTCTCAAAGTGGCCATCTAAAGAGGGGAAGGCTGCTGGATCCATGTAGCCGCTCTGCATGATCACAAAACCTAATTTTTCCTAACCTCTGACAATCCAATTCAAACGTTGTCCTCCTTGTCGCATATACAATGTACACACACACGTACACACACATGTACACACACTGTACTCACTTTTTTGTGCTCAGAAAAGGATGTGTGCATCACTATAAGTGTTATGTGCAGCTTAGAAACATATCAGGTACTTTTGCTGTGCTTTTAAATTGTGTGTACATGCTGCTAAATTCTTTTGCCTATGAGGAATACATCCAAACCTGCAGAAATACATTTAAAAACAAAACTGCAAATTGTATCTTGTCTTCTATAATGTTTGGGAAATGTGGCTCCATTAAAAAAAAAGATGCACTTACAATCCAAAATGCAATGGCATGGATTTTCAGGTATCTCTTGTTCCCGCTAAATCCCATGGGAAGTGATGCCACTTGAGTCAGCCCAACTATCCTGTGCTATCCCTGTCAATGAGGGTTAGTCACAAGCAATCAGACTAAGTGTAGTGCCTTTCCATCTGAGGCCCAGCCTGCCATTTACAATTTATAGCCTTAGATGTGCAATGAAAAGTAGAGCTGGCTGGATGGCTTTGTGGTTTAGAGATCTGGTTGCAGGGCCAGAGGTTGGGGAGTTCAATTCCACACACACACACCAGTGCCTCCTACGAGCAGAACCAGCCTATGTAGCCATGGGCAAGCTGCACAGTCCCAGGGCAACCCCCCGCCCCAGAAGAAAGGAATATAAACAATCCTGGCATATTCTCTGCCTGGAACACCATGAAAAGGCCCACCCTGAAGTCAGGATTGATTTGATGCCACCCAATAATTATTATTCATGAAAACCTACCTTTTTTAAAGTTTAACCCTATACCTAGAAATTGTGATTAGTTATCTGAGGCAGCCCATAGGGAAAATTCGTTATCCGAGGCAGCCCTTTACCTGGAAATCGCAAGTCATTATCCGAAAAATTCATTATCAGGGGCATTCGTTATCCAAGGTATTACTTTACCTGGTTTATGAAATCAGGATATTGTGCGTCTCTATCCTCAATTCAAAAAGCAAGGAAATAGCCTATATTCATACACAATATAATGCCCACATTGCCAGAAGAAAGGACGATGTCAAGCTTTACATAGCAAAGGGCAGTCTGAATGTTGACAACACCACCAGCAGCAGTCAAGATAGTCTACACACAGGATACCTTCCACTCACTATCACTCAGAAAGTGACACCACGCAAAGGAAAATCCCAGAAGCAACCACTTCTCGCCCAGCCACTGAGCAATCACTTCTCAACCAAACAACAAAGCACTTGTCATCAGTTGCGAATTGTAGCAAGCAGAAGAGGTTAGGGACTATTAATGTTGGGTGTGGAAAACTCAGAGTTTGCAAGTAACGTGAGCTAACTTTGAAATAAGTTATATTATACAGATACATGATAGAACAAAATTACTTTTTTGCCTATAATGACTATATGTCCTTATATGTTAACATGGCTATATGTCCTTATTTAGAAAGGACAGTTCTCCATTTACTTACTTACTTACTTACTTACTTACTTACTTACTTACTTACTTACTTACTTACTTACTTACTTACTTACTTACAGTGGACCCTTGTATAACATACAGCTTGTATAACATAAAATTTGTACAACATTAAAAATTCTGGAGATAGGGAAAATTTGCTTAACATAATTGCCTATGGGAAAAATCCGTACAACAAAAAATGGGATCACTCTGTTTTTAATGCATTCCTATGGAAAATTTGTATAAAGGAAAATTTGCTTAACATATTTTCATTTGGAACGAATTAATTCCTTTATACAAGGTACCACTGTACTTACTTACTTACTTAGGCCATGGTCTCACTAACGTTTTCTGCGCAGCTTAATTTGATGCTTAGTTTTTGGAGGGGCGGTCACATGGTGTTTGATGCGCAGTTAGTGTCCTGTCAACAGTGTATTATTTTACTGCTCTGTGCCCGTCTCTACTTGCTTACTGCACATCTTTTCCCTTTTTCCTGGGTCGATTTTCTAAGCTGGACCCACAGGAAGTGGCAGGAAGAGGGGTAGGAAGCTAATTACTGTGTATTTTCTGGGGTCGCACATCGCTGTGCGTCTTTAAGGGAAGTTTTTTTAAACCAACCCCTAGTGGTGGTTTAAAAAACTTTGGTAAAAGTGGGCTTCTGGTGGCGTGGTCGGTCAGGGCACCAAATTACTTCCCTTCACGTTAGGACACGATATTTTACTGCGCAGTTCACCGCAGCAAAAATGCGCAGAAAACGCTGGTGAGACTGTGGCCTTACTTACCTATCTACCTACCACTCATCAGGCTACAAATGCCACTCTGGGCAGTTCACAAGAAAATAAAATAATAACAACATTAAATAATGGCAATATGAAATCACAATAATATAAAAAGAATAAACAATAAACACATACTGATAATTAAAATTGAGACTAAATGCAATCCAAAGCAAGTAATCAAAGCAATACAAGATGGCAGAATAGATGGCTTGACAAGTGGAAGAAACCTCTGGGTTCTACAGAGTGAATATTTTTGGAATATTCTGTCTAAAAAGTTCTGTTTTCAAATGTCTCTTAAAAGACGTCAGCGAAAGGGGCTAGGTGAATCTTGGGGAGGAATTGATTCCACAGAGGTGGTGCAACTGCCAAGAAGGCCCAATTCTAGGTCTTCTCTTTCTGGGCCTTTCTCAGGGCCAGTGTTCTCAACTGACCAGCCTGGGACACACAAGTAGGGTGGGCAGTAGAGATGGGCACGACTTAGCGGAATTTTCGTTTCCGTTTCTGTTTTTCGTTTCCGTTACGTAACGAAACGAAAACGAAAAACGGTTCAAAAATGGACCGAAAACGGAAACGAAACGACTAATTTTGAGCCAATTTTCATTTTTCGTTACTGGAAAAGCACTTAATGGAGCTAAATGGGAAGAAACGAAAAAATTTTCATTTTCGTTTTCGTTTTTTGTTTTCGTTACGTATCGAAACAAAAAAAATTGAAAATTAGCTCACGAAAACGGAAACGAGCCGAAACGGACCCCTAGACGAAAACGAAAACGAAAATGAACAATTTTTCTGAGTCGTGCCCATCTCTAGTGGGCAGCTATGTTAATGCCATCGCCTTGTGGCTCACATGGAAACACAGAGGTCTTTTTTATTTTATAGATGATGTATGTTATATCGTGGGTCGGATGGAACCAGGAGACGCCCAAGTGAATTTCAGCTCTTTATTCATAGTAAAAGCACACGTTGCAAAAGGATAAAAAGCCCGGCTTAAAAGGCCCCAAGGGCCAGTTTATATACACATCCCGTGGCAGGCCATTGGATGGTTTAAACAGCCTGCTGCCCCCCCCCCAATTGGACAAGCCAGAATCCTGCCCATTCATTTATTCTCCAGCCTCCAGCTCCCATATCCACACCTCTCTCTCATTGCCTATGCTTGGGAGCTTGATCAGGCCCCGCCTGGATGGGACCCGGCTAAAGCTTGGCTGGAGCTAAGGTAAGTTTGGAGCCTTTCTTTCTAATTATTAATATACTCCAAACTCAGGCAGTTCACGGGTTACACTAAGAACACAGCAATGTATTATGGAATAGCAGCTGCTATAATGGTCTTAATAACTGGATAGAAGGATGAAGGGAAATGGAAATATGACAAATGGAAAGATTATTTATATCATTTTTTTAAAAAAAATGAACGGATAGAAATAATGCAAGAAGGAAAAATTGAAGGGAAAAATAGAATTTTGAAAGAGTGGCAGAAGTTCATAGAATGGTTGAAAGGAAAACCTGAGAATGAGAAATGGGCTAGACTTTTCCATCAGGCTTTGACAAGAAGGGCAAATAACGTTTGGGAATTGTATAAGGGTTTATATGTTGGAAAAATAATTGTAATGTGTTTGGTCAGCAAGAAAATTAATTTTTTTTAAAAAAGAAAGCCAAAAAAACCAAACAAACATGGAAACACACAGGTAACCCATGCAAGGTTGCTGGGGTGACATACTGGTACTTACAGCAAGTCAACTTCTACCCCTTCCCTTCCGATGAGCATGAAGCCAAGTTCAGAGTGCTGGAAAACTTTAAGGCTTCTTAAAGCACTGCCACCACTACCACCAAATCTCAATACAGTAGTTTGGTTGGTTCTAATTACAGATCATTTGAAACACTCCTTACCACTTACACTATTTTGACATTTTGTTGATCTGATCTTCCATGTACATATTCAGCATTTCATGATCATTGTTTTCCCAGTCTTACTGCTCTATCCTTTCAGTATGTGTCTCATTCGGTTTCAGAGTTCATTAAAGTATTAGATGAACTCTCTAAATCAGCTTACTTGCTAACAAGGCGTTTGCTTGGAACAGAATGGGCTGGATCTCAAGTCATTCTTCTCCCTGCAGTTCTTGATACAACCTAGAAAACTGGTCTCTGATGGTTTCCCAGTTCCTATGAACCAGTTTTTGGGAGCACGCAGGATTGTGCTAGGGAGAGAAGGATCATCACCCAAACATATATCTTTCCATAGATTTTTACTGTTCTCCCCAGAGAAGACGACCAACGGATCCTGCCCCATATTCTGATTACATAATGTTAGAATGAAAAGCAGGAGGTAATTGTAACCCTTCAGCTTTCAGTGTTTGTGAGTGTCTGATAAGGACTGTTGAGCTGTAAAATTAAAGAAGCAGCATGCTGAAACTGCATATTTAATAGGACATTTCCTCAATTTCCATATTATAAAATAGAATGCTTTCTGAGATCTACCAGCGGCAGAGAGAGCATTTGCACAGTATTTTAATGAGTCTAAGATATGTTACGGGCTTACTGCCATGTAATTTCCAACATAATTTCACTGTCTGTTTATCTATTCATCCACCCATTCGTCTGTATATAGAAGAGCAGGAAATCTGGTGGTGGTTGATAGATCATATAGCAGCACTGCTTTCGACAGCACCTGAATACAAATGTGATTCCATCTGATGGCTTATCCCTGTCTCATTCATCAAACTAGGCATTTTGTCTTAGGCTGCACGCTGCTTTGTTAATATCATCAGAACTCAGAAAAGGGCCCCTACACATAAACACACTATAGCACCCAGGGGAAAAAAAACACTTGTCATTCGAGGTCTGTGGGTTTTAGCCTCCCCCTAACCTTTTCAAGTTCTGGTTGATGTTGGGCCTTGCATGATGCCTGCAATCTTAAACATGCTTGGTTTGCTAAATACGGAGGAGAGGGGGGAGAGAGATAGAGCGGAGGCAGAACATGACTCGTTCCTTCTATTCACACAGAAATCCACTGTGTAAGACCAGTGTCTAGGCTTCCACCAGATAGATGCCCAGGCACAAACTCAGGAACAGAGATGGGGATGAATCGAGGGGGGGGGAATGGTGATTAATCATGATTCGTGATTTATTGTGGCTAACAAATTGACAAATTGATGAATTTCCAGTAACGAATTGATGAATTTATTTGTCTCCTCTTTAGAATGCTGTAAAAATCCCCCTCCCAGAATCTATACTAGAGGCCCCAAATTTGCATGGATGCTTCTCTATCTCCTCTACAAGACCGACAAGTTTGGTTAAGATCAGGGTTCAGACATCTGAGCTCTGCATCCCCAAAGAGCATCCCTAAGGAAAATCTCCCCCAGGCACCTAGAGGCACCAAACTTGCAAAGAAGCTTCTTCTCTCCTTGAGCTATTCTAAGAC
>JAHTLZ010000655.1:0-11385 GCA_023846285.1 Phrynocephalus versicolor | reverse complement strand
AGGAAAAGGGGAGGAGCCTCCCCGGCCTCCCCAGGCGGCCCGGTGCCGACCAGTCCACGGACCGGCACCGGTCCGCGGCCCGGGGGTTGGGGACCACTGACATAATCAATAATACAGCAAATCAAGCTGAGCCATAAGGTGGAAGGGTTATGGGCTTAGCCCTAAAAGAATCACTGTGACATTTATTTACAAATGTAAAGCAAGAAGGCATTACAAGGGGGGAAATCTTATGGGTTTCGTCCTGGAGGAGATTTGGGAGGGCAACCCCGAGGGCAGCCATGAGCCAGGCGTCTCTTTGGGAGAGGGCAGTGGGGGTGGCTCCTCCTGGGTTTTCCTCTGAGTTTCCCCCCTCCCTGCCTTCCCCCTGAATCCAGTGGCTAGAAAAAATGGCACAAGAGGAAGTCACATGGCTCCCCCAATTGTTTCCCCATTGCTTCCTTTAGTGAGAAGTTACAAGCTGGGATTCCCCAGTTCAAATCACCTTGTTTGCATAGAGGCTTCCTCCAGGGAGCCTCTCCCCACCCCTCCCCTTCTGCAGTCAAGATTCCCCACTCAAAAATCACCTTGTTTGCAAACAGGTCTCCTCCACGGAGTCTCTATCCTTCCCTTCTGATGCCTGGATTCCAGAGCTACTATCACCTGGTTTGCAAGCCTCCCCTTTTGCAGCTTGAGTTCCACAGTTCTAATTACCTCATTTGCAAGCCTCCCCTTTTGCAGCTTCAATTTCATAGCTCCAATCACCTCGTTTGCAAGCCTCCCCTTTTGCACCTTGGATTCCATAGTCCCAATTACCTCATTTGCAATCTTCACCTTTTGCAGCCTGGATTCTCCAGTTCCAATCATCTCCTTTGCAACCTCCCCTTTTGCAGCTTTGATTCCACAGCCCCAATCAAGGTTTGCAAGCCTCCCCTTTTGCAGCCAGAATTCCCTGGCCATGAAACCATAGGCTAAAAAATTTTCTTGTTTTCCTCCTCAAAAACCTAGGTGTGTCTTATGGTCAGGTGCATTTTACAGAGCGAAAAATTCTCTCTCTCTCTCTCTCTCTCTCTCTCTCTGTGTGTGTGTGTGTGTGTGTGTGTGTGTTCTTATACACCTATCTTAACTGTTGAGAGATACTGGAGCTTGGTTGTGGTGGTGGGATGCCTTGCAATCGGTGTCAGAAAATTTGCTTATTTTCAAATTCAACACTTGACAGGTATGCAACAGAGGTGTGGAAAGTATTGTTAGAACTGAGGACCATTTGACTGGTGTGCTCAGGCCCTTATGCTTAAACCTTCCTTTTACACAGAGCGAGAAGTTTGCCACAGGTGACAACAAATATTGAGTGCTGCAGAGTGGCCAGTGACATCTTAGGGCGTTTATACACGACCCCTAAACTCCGCCGCAAATGGCTGCAAACTCCGGAGCTTAAAAATGTTTCCCCACCAGCTCCGGAGTTTACAGGCAATTAAGTGCGACCCCGCCCACTTTAGCGCGACCCAACACACTTTTCTTGTACCTTCTCTCTGGAGGTGATGCGGTACAACGATAGCGAGTGCGGGGCTCTCCTCGCTTCTGTTTGCTGTTTTTTGGCTCCTGCTGCTTTAAGAGCTAATTAGAATGTTGCCTGGGGAAGAGCCGGCAACAGCCCTCAAGAGCGAGGCAGAACCTTTTCATCTTTTGTTTTCTCCCTCTCCTCACGCAACCAAGCAGCCATGGGAACACAGGAGAGCGACAAGCCCTTAAGATCTCTGGTCCGAATTTAAGGGACCAGCGGATCTTAGGGGTCGTGTAAAAGCGCCCTGAGTATTCCCTCTGGTTGGAGGAAACTTCCCTGTTCCAAACAGAGCACTTTGTGCCCCTTAAGCGAGACTGATGCCCTCCAGTGTAGTTGAGGATGCTGTTTCACCACCATGTTGAGGAAAGATTCCACTTAGGGATGGGCATCTCGTTTCTGATTGGCTTCAGTAGGTCAAATGAGGGAGGGGTTTATTTTCTTCCAGCAGCATTTTTTCTCCTAAGAACCCTGAAAGTGACATCTGAAGAAAGGCTTCCGGAAGCAGAAAAAAGTCCTTTTGCCCTCCAAAAATGGGATTGGGTGTTGTTGTTTTCTTGCTTTAGGGCAGTGTTGGCGAATCTATGGCACAGTTGCCAAAGGTGGCACTCAGAGCCCTTTCTGTGGGCACCCAACATTGCCCCCTTCACAGCCACCTGTATTCAGGTTAAATTGCTGTATTGGCACTTGGCAAAAAAATTTTGTATTGCAGTTTTGAATTGCAGTTCAGGCACTCGGTCTCTAAAAGGTTTGCCATCACTGCTTTAGGGTATAGCTAGGAACAGCAGAAATCCTGCTAGGGTAACATTGCTGTAGAGTTTGTGGTAATAATTTACTTAGTCAAATTTTTGAACATTTTACAAAGGAGCTGTTGGTTTTTTTTTTTTTTACCAGAATACATGATAGGAACCTTAACTAATTCATGTGCAAAGTTGTGACACAGGCTCAAATGATGGAATCATGTAACTTATCAAATGTGAGTGGTGGGTCTCAGAGAATTCTGGAGCAATTTGCTGAATTAAAGTCTACAAATCTCTAATAGCAGGTTAAAAAGACAACCGTAAAGGTGATTAGTTGCCTACTGCAGCAATTAGGGGAACTCATAATGGCTTACATTTACATACTTGCCTGTTGTGCTTTCAGTGAAAATGTGGCATAAGTTACTTCCCTAAGCAGTTGTGGTTCATTTTAAAATCATTATGGTCTCACCGTGTACAAAAGACATTATTAACAATTGTTATGAGCTATTACCAGAGGTATTGTATGATTAGTCAAGGACCTGCCTGGAATAAGTTTAAAATAAAATAAAATAAAGGGATGCCCTTTGAAGGCCACCTTTCATACCTATATGAAGTGGGGGAAAAGTAGTTATAAGCTCTACCTACCCTCACCTGGTCAGTGGGTGGACCCTCCTCCATTCATAGATTCTTGAAGTCAGTCCTGTTTTTGAGGCAACTACATGTTTTATTCAAACATGGGATAGGAGAGCAACATTCAACAGTCCAGCTAAACAGTCTGCCTTTGGTATAAGTTGTAAGGTGCAAATTGAGTTTACTATTCCCAAGCCAGACTTGCTTCTTCCAAACACACCCAAGTTGGCTTCACTGGGGGATTATAGTCCAAGATCCTCAACAGGGGTGCCACATTCCTCCAAATCTTGAAGTCTGTACATCTTCAATGAGGGCAGGGCATGTGGCATATTTGAAGCCCTGCATGATTGGGAACCTTTTGGCTGTTCCCTCTGGAGGCGGCACCGATAAGATTTTGGGTGCTGCTGCTTCCATTGCCATAGCTGGGGCAGTGTTGTTTCCCCTTCAGTTCCCTGAGAGATCTGAGTGCCTTGTCTTCAATGTCAACAAGGATATTTATATATATAGTTCAATTTTTATATCATCCATCTGGCAGCAAGAACTCTCTAGGCAGTTTACAACATATATAATGTACAACATAATCATATTTGGATCCCTCACCTCTAGAGACTCTTAAATTCATCCAGCTCCCTGGACCAGGAATCTTCTTTCGCAATATAATCCAACTCCCTGGAGTGTGGTGGGAGCTCTGGTTGCTGTCCCTTGACCTCCTCAGCCTGTAAGCCCCCCCCCCACTAACTGTGAGTGGAAAATATTGGAGTGGCTGCCCATTTTTTCAGCATGGTGTGCTGGTATGTAATAGTATCACTGAGCACAAGAAAACTGTGCGTTGAATCCTTAAATTGGCCTCCATGATCAAGACAGCTGAAGACCATAATCCAGCACATGCCATTATAACAGTGCCTTCTGCCGTTTGCCCTCATTGAGTGTTTCCAAAGAACAACCTGCTTCTTCTCTTCACAGTGCCTACACGGAGCCTTACAAAGTGTGCCCCATCTCTGTGATTCCCATTGAAGATGTGACATCTGACGAGGAACAGAAAAGTTCTGGAGATGAAGATAGTAACCAGGGAGACTGCCATCTTATGCACAAGGTAAAAGACCAGAGCTTTTCATTTTGGAGAATGTGAAACAAATCAAATAGATTGAGGGTAGCAGCTGAGTGAGGACATATTTTTCCTCCTGGCCACCATCAAACAGGGTGTATCTATTATTCAGATGGACGGGTCATTGAAGAATGGGGATCTAATGGGGAGGATTCTATAAGGTGCCTTTCCCATTTTTAAATTAAATTGGGGTGCTGAATAAAATTACTTGCAGATGTGGCATGTTGGAGTCTTTTACCATATTTAACCATTGTGCTCTAAGCAAAGGTGAGTTAAAAGATAACTTTCTACAATGTAAAAAGACCACAAGTAAGCAGAGAAATAAACATTCAAGTCATCGTTTAGGAGACTCTTCCAATAGGTGGCAAACTGGCAATGATTAATTTGCCAGTATCCTGAAGTGGCTTTCTTATTAACCCACGTCACAATATTGGGAAATTCAAACCAGAAAGGTTGCTTTGGATGCAAGAGCAATTTTTATGTGAACCCGTGAGCTTGATGAGATCCATTCCAAAGCAGCCCACAGCAGCTTGCTCCCTACTGCTAACGTAGCTCCACCCATTGGTAGATTTGGATGCTGAAAATAGTATGAGGGGTTTGGAAATGAGCTGTGTGTGTGTTGTTACAGTCATGAATGACTCCATGTCCATGGAGTTTTCTTGGCAGGAATGCTGGAGTGGCTTGCCAGTTCCTACTCCAGGCTCCTACAGCACCTAATATTCCCTGGTGGTCGCCCATCCAAGTACTAATGAGGGCCGACCCTGCTTAGCTTCCAAAATAAGGCGAGATCGGATGTGCTTAGGGCATCTAGGCTAACCTTGATAAAAGAGCCTCTGGGCTAATCTAGGACCCAAAGTGAGGTGATTTTTCCCTCCCTTTCTTTTAAAGTGTTTTGTTTGCAAATCTGTGACTTGCATCTACCAGGGGAAAAATCAAACTGAATAAAGGCATGAGATCATGTAGCAGATACGATCTATGGTTTTATCTGCAAAGTGTCCTTTCTTTCTTTTTCTTTCTTTCCTTCTTTTTTTTCTAACCCCCCCCCCCAATACCCTTTATTTGTTAAGATTTGTTAACTGTTTCTGCTGAGGACAGAGAGATTTTCTAATACACAAGATTCCTTGCTTTTCAGTTTTGTTGTCCAGATGCTATTAAATGATTGTAAATGTATTTCTGGGCTAGATCTAATTGTTTGTCTCAACTGCCCTGATCCTTGTTAATTAAACGGGCATGCTTCATTTGGGGGTTGTGCTTGGGTTAAACTCCTATGCCACTGGGTTTGTCAACTGAAAGGTCAGCTATTTGAATCCTTGTGATGTGGTGAGCTCTTGTTGCTTCTCCCAGCTGTTCGGCTTACTAATAGAGATAAACACCCATTCCTAGAGTTGGAAATGACTGGATTTAACTGTTAGGGGAACCTCTACCTTTACTTTTACTTTAGTTGGGTAGACACCCAGTATGGTGCGTACGAAATAAGGGATGAACTAGGATTCAGGAGCCCTGGGTTAAAATCCCAGCTTGGTCATGGTAACTCATGGGAGGTGCTGTGAAACAGGTAAAATTACTCTTAAGAAACTTGTGGCACAGTGGTTAAAATGGCTGTACTGCAGCTATAACTGTGCTCACAATGTGGGGTTCAATGTTCCAGGTAGCAGGCTCGATGTTCACTCTGCCTTCCGTCTTTCTGAGGTTGGTAAAATGAGTACCCAGCTTGGGGCGGGCCAATGTGTAGCCTGTATACTTACTTGTAAATCACCCAGACACTGCTTTAAGTGCTATGTGGTAGTATATAAGCAGCATGCTTTGCTTTTGGAAAAAGCAAAAAAAGTGTGTAAGGGGGGATATGATTGAGATGTACACAATTATGCAGGGCATGAATAAAGTGGATACAGGGACGCTCTTCTCCCTCTCACAAAATACCAAAACTAGGGGTTGTTCAGTCGTTCAGTCATGTCCGACTCTTCCTGACCCCATGGACCAGAGCTCGCCAGGCCTTCCTATCCTCCACTGCCTCCCAGAGTTTTGTCAAATTCATATTTGTTGCATCGACGACACCGTCCAACCATCTCATTCTCTGCCGTCCTCTTTTCCTTTTGCCTTCAGTCTTTCCCAACATCAGGGACTTTTCCAAGGAGTCCTCTCTTCTCATGAGGTGGCCAAAGTACTGGAGCCTCAGCTTCAAAATCTGTCCTTCCAGTGAACATTCGGGGTTGATTTCTTTCAGAATTGATAGGTTTGATCTCCTTGCAGTCCAGGGGACTCTCAAGACTCTCTTCTAGCACTACAGCTCAAAAGCATCAATTCTGCGGCAATCAGCCTTCTTTATAGTCCAGCTCTCACTTCCATACATCACTACTGGAAAAACCATAGCTTTGACTATCCTGACCTTAGTTGGCAAAGTGATGTCTCTGCTCTTTAGGATGCTATCTAGGTTTGCCATTGTTTTCCTCCCAAGAAGCAGGCGTCTTTTTATTTCGTTGCTGCAGTCGCCATCTACAGTGATCAAGGAGCCCAAGAAAATAAACTCTGTCATTGCCTCCATTTCTTCCCCTTCTATTTGCCAGGAGGTGATGGGACCAGTGGCCATGATCTTTTTTTTATGTTGAGCTTCAGCCCATTTTTTCACTCTCCTCTTTCACCCTCATTAAGAAATTCTTTAATTCCCCCTCACTCTCTGCTATTAGAGTAGTATCATCTGCGTATCTGAAGTTGTTGATATTTCTTCCAGCAATCTTAATTCCGGCTTGTGATTCATCCAGACCTGCCTTTCTCATGATGTACTCTGCATATAGGTTAAATAGGCAAGGTGACAGTATACAGCCTTGTCACATTCCTTTCCCAATTCTAAACCAGTCAGTTGTTCCATATCCAGTTCTGATGGTTGCTGCTTGTCCCACATATAGATTTCTTAGGAGATAGATAAGGTGGTCAGGCACTCCCATTCCTTTAAGGACTTGCCATAGTTTGTTGTGGTCTACACAGTCAAAGGCTTTGGCATAGTCAATGAAGCAGAAGTAGATGTTTTTCTGGAACTCTCTGGCTTTCTCCATAATCCAGTGCATGTTGGCGATTTGATCTCTAGTTCCTCTGCCCCTTCGAAATCCAGCTTGTACTTCTGGAAGTTCTCTTTCCACATACTGCTGAAGACTGCCTTGTTGAATTTTGAGCATAACCATGCTAGTGTGTGAAATGAGTGCAATTGTGCAATAGTTGGAGCATTCTTTGGCGTTTCCTTTCTTTGGGATTGGGATGTAGACCGATCTTTTCCAGTCCTCTGGCCACTGCTGGGTTTTCCAAATTTGCTGGCATATAGTATGCAGCACCTTTAAAGCACCCTCTTTTAAGATTTTAAAGAGTTCAATTGGAATGCTGTCACCTCCACTGGCCTTGTTGTTTGCAATGCTTTCTAAGGCCCACCTGACTTCACTTTCCAGGATGTCTGGCTCTAGGCCAGCAACTACGCTATCTTGGTTAACAGGGACATCCAGATCTTTCTGATATAATTCTTCTGTATATTCTTGCCATCTCTTCTTGATCTCTTCTGCTTCAGTTAGGTCCCTACCATTTTTGTCCTTTATCATATCCATCTTTGCACAAAATGCCCCTTTAATATCTCCAATTTTCTTGAATAGATTTCTGGTTTTTCCTTTTCTGTTGTTTTCCTCTTTTTTTTTTTTTTTTTTTTTTTTTGCACTGTTCATTCAAGAAGACCGCCCTGTCTCTCCTTGCTGTTCTTTGGAAGTCTGTATTCAATTTTCTGTATCTTTCCTTTTCTCCCTTGCATTTTGTGTCCCTTCTCTCCTCCGCTATTTGTAGGGCCTCGTTGGACAACCACTTTGCTTTCTTGCATTTTCTTTTCTTTGGAATAGTTTTCATTGCAGCCTCCTGTACAATGTTACAAGCCTCCATCCATAGTTCTTCAGGTGTTCTGTCCACCAAATCTAGTTCCTTGAATCTGTTCTTCACTTCCACTGTGTATTCATACGGGATTTGACTTAGATTATACCTGACTGGCCCAGTGGTCTTCCCTACTTTCTTCAGTTTAAGTTTGAATTTTGAAATAAGAAGCTGATGATCTGAGCCACAGTCAGCACCAGGTCTTGTTTTTGCTGACTGTATAGAGCTCCTCCATCTTTGGCTGCAGAGAACATAATCAATCTGATTCCGGTATTGTCCATCTGGTGATGGCCATGTGTAGAGTTGCCTTTTGTGTTGTTGGAAAAGAGTGTTTGCAATGACCAGCTTGTTCTCTTGACAAAACTCAGTTAGTCATTGCCCTGCTTCATTTGGAACTCCAAGGCCAAACTTGCCAGTTATTCCTTTTATCACTTGACTCCCTACTTTAGCATTCCAATCCCCTATGATGAGAAGAACATCTTTCTTTGGTGTCAGTTCTAGAAGTACTTGTAAGTCTTCATAAAATTGGTCAGTCTCAGACTCTTCAGCACCGGTAGTTGGTGCATAAACTTGGATTACTGTGATGTTGAAAGGACTGCCTTGGAATCATACTGAAATCATTCTATCATTTTTTAGGTTGTATCCCAGCACTGCTTTTCTCACTCTATTGTTGACTATGAGGGCTACTCCATTTCTTCTATGGGATTCTTGCCCACAGTAGTAGATGTGATAGTCATCTGAACTGAATTCACCCATTCCTGTCCATTTAAGTTCACTGATGCACAAGATGTCAATGTTTATTCTTTCCATCTCACGGACCACATCCAGCTTACCCTGGTTCATAGATCACACATTCCAGGTTCCTATGCAGTATATTTCTTTGCAACATTGGACTTTCCTTTCTCTTCCAGGCACGTCTGCAGCTGAGCGTCCTTTCGGCTTTGGCCCAGCCACTTCATTAGCTCTGGAGCTACTTGTACTTGTCCTCCGCTCTTCCTCAGTAGCATGTTGGACGCCTTCCGACCTGAGGGGCTTATCTTCCAGTATCATATGTTTTAGCCTTTTGTTTCTCTCCATGGGATGTTCTTGGCAGGGATACTGGGGTGGCTTGCCAGTTCCTACCCCAGGAAGTCTTATTACAGGCCTCATTGTCACCAGTGTAATTAGCCTTACAATGATGAAAGCACAGTTCAGCCTGTTTTATTTTGTAGCCTCACTGATCAACTGGGACACAAAAGTAGAAATGTGCCCCATTTATAAGATAGTCCAGACTGAGGCATAAACTAGGGGACATCCATTCAAAATGAGGGTTGGGAGAGTGAGAACAGGCAGAAGAAAATACTTCTTTACCCAGCACATTGTTAGTCTGTGGAACTCCCTGCCACAGGATGTGGTGATGTCATCTGGCCTCGATACCTTCAAAAGGGGATTGGACAGATTCCTGGAGGAAAAGTCCATCACAGGTTACAAACCATGATGGAGATGTAGAATCTCCAGGCTTAAAACCGGGGGACTTCAAGGGCCAGGTGTAGGGGAGTGGTATCAGGAGACAGATATCTAGTCTCATGCGCTCCCAGAGACATTTGGTGGGACCACTGTGAGATACAGGAAGCTGGACTAGATGGGCCCTCGGGCTGATCCACCATGGCTCTTATGTTCTTATTTGCTTTTTGCTTTTATGTATCTCATTTACACGGAAAACACTATTAGGGTCACTGTGAGTTGGTTCTGACTTAAGAACACACAACATACACACAACAGGTTTTAGCCTTCTGATTGTTCCATCCTAAGTATAGAATCTTTGCACATGTGATTATGTTGTATGGCTCTTTTTCACATTTTTGTGTGCAATAGGGATAAATATTGAACATTTTAAAGCCATATTCAACTGATTTCTAACTCACTCACCTCCCACTTTAAAATATCTGAATAGCCTTCAAGAATACATCCGAATAGGCTTTATTTTAAAGAGATTTAGTATTATTTGTTCTTTGGACTTCAGAGCACTCCCCCCCAAAAAGAACTGGTATTTTTTTAAGGGGGGGGAGGTTGTGCCTTCAGGTGACTGTGTCTTTGGGGAAATAATGACCCATAACAGAAGTGGGCAAAATATGGCACTCCAAAGGTTGCTGGGCTCCATCCTTGGCTGCCACATTCCTACTCACCTTTGGCTACGTCATTGCTCACTGTGTTAGTGAAGATTGGTGGGACCTGAAGTCCAGTTATATCTACAATGTCACAAATCACCTGCCCCAAAATATCATCTTTGGGCTTCTGCAGTTTCCTCCATATGGGACAAACATTTGATCAATGGATACACATTTGACCCAAAACATGATGCCAATTGCTCTGTCACCTGCCTGAAACTCTATTTCATTTCATTTAAAAAGATGGTGATGATGGTGGTGGTGGTGGTGGTGGTGGTGATCTGGCCGGGGTTCTCTCAAGAAACATGTCCATTGGACTTCACGGTTTACCCCCAGTCCAGAAATCATATTGTACTTGAATTCTTTTTTTAAAAAATTAAAATTGCATCAAGAGGGTTTGCCCATCTAGGCTAATTGTACTTTTGAATCCATTAAAAAAACTGGCAGATGGTGTTGGGCTATAGAACTCCCAGCTAATAATGTCATTTTCCTAACCTCTGTGATGCTCCTCAGAGATGGAGGTGCCCTTCACATAGCTGCTCATTTTTCTCTCTTTTACCTTGCTGAAGCTGCATAAGAGGCAGCTTGGGGCCGACCTTTCCTTGTGTATATGTTGTAATTTTTTTGATTGCTCTGTGCAAAGGTAACCTTGGTTTTTCAAGCTTTGTTCAACAACAAGAACAAAAGTCCTTACTGGAAGAGAACGTCAGATCACAGCACAAAAAAGTTTCCTGCTTCCTGAAATACTCATTAAATTCCAATTAAAGTTGGTGCTAAGTAGGGGACTTTGCAGGGGTATTTCCTCATCATTTCAGGCAGTGAAGAAAAACTGAGATGTAGGCTGCAGCCTTCTTTGTTACTTTTGGAACTTGGCACAAAGGAACTCCAACCCACCAGCAAACAGCTTGTGCATGGTTTTGGCAGATGTGCAGTGTTCTTTTCCTGTGCTGTCCCATAACTGCACTGTGAGGTAGTCACATGGGGATTTGAACCTGAGTCTTCCACATCCTAATTCAAGTATCTGGAAAATATTGTACACTGAAGTCCCCTTCTGACACCACTGGTGGAAGAGTAAGAGAAGAAAAGCTGTCACAACACTACCTCTATGGTTTCCCCACATGCTAAGAAAAGAAGCTGCCCTGTTCCACTTTGCTCCTTTGGGTGCCAATTATACAATCTGGCTGTGTCAGTCAAACTTAACTGTAAGCAGAGATGAGATTTCCTTTTTTCAGAGCAAAAATCTCTCAGAGATGAGATTTCCTTTTTTCCTTTATCTTCACAACCTTCTGGTTGTGAAGATGCTCCACCTCACATTTGAGAACTCCTTCTCCA
>JAHTLZ010000654.1:0-10472 GCA_023846285.1 Phrynocephalus versicolor | reverse complement strand
TACCCGCCAACAAAGAGACGCACTGCTGTCTCTTTACCCAAACCTGCTGAAAAAATCAGCGCACAGACTCTCCTTAATATCAGAGAGGAAAATCTCAAGGCCCTTGTTAGACAAATGCACCCTGTCAGGCCGAAATAAACTCAGGTCACGAGCGGTGATGGTCGGGTGCCAAATAACAGAACCCATCTCCGCTTTAACAATATGGGAGATTTCCCTGTTGACACCCTTCCGGGCTTTATGCATTTTTGGGGGATGATGCTGCGAGCCCCAAACCAATCTAAGAATAATCGCTGATTATTAGGCCGTATTAGGCCGCTGACTTTTGAACGCTCTCAGGTCATCGGTGACCTTGAGAATCAGAGACTTGCCCGACATACGAGTCAAGTCATTGCCTCCAAGGTGAATCACCACGATGGAAGGCGAAGGGTCAGGGGGATCGCTGAGAGCCATGGGAAGAAATGTATTCCAGCACATCCCCCGTCTTCCCCTCCAAACCAGGTCAGCCCATTGCCCCAGGCCGAGGTCGCGGCCACGTCCAGTTCTGACAGCAAACTTGGCGCCCCAGTAAATAAAACTGTGGCTATACAAGGTGATCTGGGTACGCCGTCCCTCCTCCAAACCTGCAACGAAAGAACAGAACAACTGGCCCGATCCTACGGGTCCATTAACGGTCGGACATAGGCCTTAAATTTCTTGGACTTCCACTGCCCGATTCATTGGATTACAGCTGGATCGATGCCTAAGGCTGCAGCGGTGGAAGCAGTGCCTATCCAGAAAGATTGTGTGCTAAAGTGCCAGCCTAGTATGCCAGCGACCTGGAGAGCCTGCAATGAAATTTTCCAAAATTGATATCGGGTCAGCGGCGACCCATCTCTGTTTTGGAATAAGTAGCCCTGATGCTTGCCAATCGGTTGGACATACCTGTGGAGAGCCAATATGGGGCAAGTTTGTGGCACAGAACACCTACGGAGGTGTATCGTGCTGCCCCTGCCCTGCTGGTCTGTTTTGGATCTGTGAATATGCAGAGAGACCTGACCATTCTCAAGAGCCCTATCGGTCCAAAATAGGGCTGTGCGTGAAGCATCCGTCTTGGAAACGGCTACCAGCTCGCTGACACGCAGGGTGGCAAAAACGCTACCAAGGCAGCTGCTTGAAACAAAATAGAGATGGGCACGACCAGAAATTACGTTTCGAGTTGTCGTTTGTCGGGAAGGGCCCGTTTCGGGTCGTTTCCGTTCTTCGCGAAAATTTTCAAAAAATTGTTGTTCCGTTTGTTGTCTGTCATTTGTACAGGTTTAGGGGGAGGGGTGGGCTCTGGGAGGCACCTCTCTGGGTGCCTCCCTCTGAGATGACCCAGAAGGGAAGGGAAGCATAATGCGTAGCCACTGCCAATTATGTTGGGTTGTTAGTGTGACAGGAAGCCTCGTTGGCACTTCACTGTCTCACTAAGAACATTATAGCCATTAAATAGCTATAGCTTAGCCATATTAGCCAGGGTTGGGGGTTAGTGTGTCAGAGGCACCTCTCTTGGCGCTGACTCTGACTCACTAAGAAGGAAAGCATACTGGCGTACTGGCATACAGGTTACAAGGGAGGGAGTGGGTCCGGAGTTGGAGGCACCTTTCGATGCACCACTCTGACCCACTAAGAAGGGAAGTGTACTTGCATACAAATCTGGCTTAGGGTTGGGGTTAGGGTAAGGGCTAGGCTTAGGGTAACGGTTAAGGTTAGGGTGGGTTAGTGGGCTGCACCTCTGGGTGCATCTGACCCACTAAGAAGACAGTGTACTGGCGTATGGGTTAGGGTTAGGCTTAGGCTTAGGCTTAGGCTTAGGGTTGGTGGGCTTTTTATGCCCTCTCTGGCACATCCAGAAGTCTCAGCAAAACCTGGCCATGCGATTGGTGGAATGGCTCTAAAAATTTGCATGGTCCATCCCAAGGCCAGCCCATCATTGTGCGTGCGCAGGTGTAAGAAAATAAAAATAAAAATAAAATAAAATGAAATCAATGGAGACATTTTGTTGCAAGAAAAACCCACTGCTGCTACTATAAAAATTCAGGCATTTAAAATACCTAATTTTCAAATGTTTCTGTGGTGATTTAAAAATAAATATTGCGGTCACCATTTTGGATCTCCCCCCCCACCGCATGGCAAATGGAGACGACGATGCCCCCCAAGGCTGGTACCAGCAGCCCAGGAGAGGAGGGGGGAAGGCCGGGGACCCCCCCCAGAAACCACCCCTTGGTAGGTGCCCTCACTGAGGCAGGCATATTTTCACCTGCTTTTATGGCCAGTAATTCGGGTTTTTTTAAATTTTTAAAACTTTTTTTCTGTGCTGCTTGGCATCGCGCGATCGCCGCAATGCCATGAACGACAATGACAAATCAGACCCAATTTATCTTTATCAGGTTGGGTTCGAGCTGGAGCAGAGTAATTGTCGTTCTTGTTCCTCGTTCCGTAACGAGAACAAAGAACAAGAACGGAGACGAGGATTTCGCCGAGTCGTGCCCATGTCTACAAATAAACGTCAAAACTGTCCAGACAAACTTGGGGCCACGCTTCAGCCAGCCTGGACAACATCATAGGAGAAATAGGTGTGCTATTGTCCCGTGGCCTACCCCGCTCCCTAGACCAACCCTCAACCATTTTGGCTATATAAAATTGGCAGTCGGGGATCCCCAGAGCCTGGGCCTTGGCATAGTAGTACAGAGCAGACATTTTGCCCTAAATAGCCATGCCATGTCAGGGAAATCAAGGTGCACCCTAATAATCAAGTCTAAATAATGCCAAAGATCAGATCCTCTGGGGGGGGGATGAGCTTTTGAGTAAATGCCTGCATACATAACAAAGGCATTCAACCAGTTATTCCAGGACCGGTCCGGCTTGCGTTTCCGGATCCATTCCTTTTCCTTGTCATCCAATTTCTCTAATTCCTTCACGTCTATTTCCCTGTTTAGCAATTCAAAGATATCTATATACTTGCCAGAAACTATCTTCTCAACCATAGCTTCCAAGAGGTGATCTCCTAGCGGTAAATATTCATCACCTTTGGGAAGCTCATTAATCCCTGGTTGTGGGGGGTCAGATTCCTTGGCAGGCGCCAGCTCTGATTGCTGTGGCGAGGCTACCTCTGCGCTGGTCCCCTTTGTAGATGCTGTGGCACCTGAAAGGTCTAGTAAAGGTTCTGTTTGTGCCGCCACCTCGGCCATAGTCAGGTGACCGCAGTCCATGGGCTGCCTAGGTGTCAGCAAGGACGGTTGTACAGGTATAATAGATTCAACCTGGGCTTGTGTTTCCATCATGCCGCTGGGCCAAGGCCAAGTGACACATCTGGGTGTGGGTGTGTAAACTCCGGACGGATAGTGGACGTGATCCGGGGCGGTCCCCTCGCTCTCATGGCGCACGACAAATCCATGGCCTGATGCTGTACCTCCTTGGCGACGGTGAGAGGTGTAGAGTTCAGTGCAGGCGGCTCCACCAGCCGGTGGGGCGCCGGGAGCTCCTCGGAGCGGGCTGGGGCCTCAGGAGTCCTGGGAACAGGTGCTGCAGAGGCCTGGCCCAAAGGAATGGCTAGTGCAGACTCGACGGAAGTAATACGAGACCACATTAGATCACCCATGATTTTAAGTGCTGACCTACTATGACTTTTTGCTTCCCTCGGCACCCGCCCGCCCCCATACGATGCTGCTATCCCCTGCCATTTAGAATTTTCTCGCTCCAAGCGAGACAATTTCTTCCATGCCGCCACGAATTGCGGCCATTCCTCATCAGATGATGAGGAGGACTTGGGGGGGTGAGGCGTAGGCCTCTTTTTTGGAGGGGCCTTGCCCTTTCCTTTGCTAGGTGCCTTTTTAGGTGGCATGTTGGTGAAAGGGAGTGTCCTCCCCCCAACACCCCGCCCCGCATTTCAACAACAGGCACAAGTGGAAAGCTAGGCTGTCGTACAATTGATCACTCTAGGGTCCCCTTGGGGAATGATGAGATACAGGCAGGTGTCGCCTGATGAAATTCTACCCTGACCTGTTAAGCAAGCAGAGGTCCCAAAATGGCCGCCGGGTTGTGCCCGGCTGACCACTCTGCAGCCAGGCCGCTGCCAGGCAACAGAAGGTAGCAACCCAAAAATAACATTCCCCACTCCGATCCCGTGCAGTGTAAACTAAATTAGGCCAGCCACAACCCGGATGGCCACTAGGGGGGGCGGATTGATAAGGATGAGCTGCCGGTACCACCAAAATGGCCACTGCCAAGGCGAGATGGATGCGTGCACGAAGCAACACACGCAGAAGGGTCTATGGCCAACAAGGCCAGCGCCAATTTAATCAGACACCCCAGCGCAGGGTCCCAGGCCCGAACCCAGCAAAGAGGGAGACCAGCCGGCCTGCACGTGCCTGGAGCTCAAGGCCTCAGGCTGATGTAAAGGAGGCCAGGCTAAGCCAGGTGGGACCTGGGTCAAACAAAATGGCCACCGCTGAATGGCGATGGGCCCACAAGACAAGGCAGCGCTCTCCGAAAGCTGTGGCCGGTGAGGCCGGAGCGCTGAAAGCTATGAGGGCTTTCCTGCGTTAAACCCCAGGCCCAAGCCCGGGGAAAAGAAGCCCAGCCGGCCTCCTCATGTCAGCAGCCCCAGGCCGCAGGCTAGGCAAAAACAAGGGAGTGGGGGGGAGAGGGGCGGTGTGACAAATCGGCCTGACACGCGGGCCAAGGAGGTCCCAGACAGCTCCCTCCTGACCTCCCCACCGGCTCAAACAGCAACGCAAGGTGACGAGCCGAGTGACAAACACCGTGGGGGCCCAACTCAGCGTCTGGTAAGCCCACCCAACCCCTCCTGTGCACGGCAGAGCCGCGCTGCAGGAGCCACAAGCGTAGGGATGGGAGGTCCGCCGGATCACCTAAGTAGCGCTTGTTGTCGTCCCACTCCCACGCACCCAGTTGTGCTACCGGGCGCCCAAGCTAAGTCCCTGGCTCTCCGTCTCGGGCTACCTCCCTCCACCCGTAATGCCCTGCAGGCCCATGAGGGCCTAGCGGGGCACCCGCCCACCTCCTGGCTCCCCCCGAGACAAGGAGAAGGCTCAGCCTGCTATCGGTCCGGAACGGAGAGCCATCAGCGTTGTCTACTTCCTCCAGCCGGATCGTCAGACTGCGCAGGCAGGCAGTGAGGGAGCGTGGCAGTCCTTTATATGGCCTCACTCCCTGGCGTAGGCTACGCCAATTGCGCCGCCAATCACCACTTGCCTCCAGCCAGACAGCAAAGCTGCCCCAGCACCACACAAGGTGGTGCGGGGCAGCCATTAGTCATGGGGAAAACCTATCTGTGTAAAGATGGCTCTCCCATTCAGAAGATCCCCCTTAAAGAAAGAGAAGAGTCATCATGGTACCACTGAGAGAACAAACTCTTGAGTAGGCTTCATGAAAGTGCTATTTGCACAGAAGGAGGAGAAGATCACATCCCTTTCCCAGGTGTCAGTTACAAGGCACATCCATCCCATTGCTTCACAGAAAGGAAAGTGTGTTTTGCAAGGGGGCTTAAAATAACATGTGTTTTATCCATGTATATATGCATTTAAAATGCTTGTGGCTTGATGCACTCATTATAATGAGGGATGTGCAGAGAGGCAACTGGCCTCAGGCATTTAGCAGGTTGGTTAAAAGCAAACCCTGAGGCAGAACAACGGTTGGCAGAGACCTGTCTGTCATCTTTCTGTTTTCTCACTTCTAAGTAAGATATATTTCTTGCCTTCCTTGGTGTGTGGATGTAGGGTGTTTGGTCTCAACATATAGATTCCCCACTAGGCAGTGTGAAACAACAGCTCCTGCCATTGTTCTTTCCCAGCTAATCTGAATGGAGGAAGCAGCAACAGAGGTGAATCTGTCAATGTTACAAACATTTCATAAGTAAACCCTGCTGTGCTGCAGGGAGTTCTTGGAGGTCTTTATGGAAAGTTTAACATACGGACGCTCATAGCCCTCTTTAGATCAGCATGAGGAGCAGGGGTGCTTTACAGACAGCACTCCATGGCACGGCATATCTACATAAGCCTCCATCTCTCCAGATGACTTGTGTCACTTCTGGGTCATCCTGAATGCTGGGACTGAACTGACCTTAGCATCACAAACAGTAATCTTCAGGGGCTTATAGAATGGTATTCTGGGGAGTGTTGTAAAGCCTGCTCCCATTCCATGATTCTCATTATTACTGCAGTCCTGCACTATATCCTGTGTCACCTTGCACCACTTCAAATTTCTTAAATTTGTTCTTTCAATGTGGCTTTGCTTTTTTTTTTTTTTGAAAGTATTAAGTAGTATATACTTTTAGGATTGCTTCTCAATAGACATGGGCACGACTTAGCGGAATTCCCGTTTCCGTTTCCGTTACTCGTTTCTGTTATGGAACGGAAACGGTAACGAGAATTACTCCACCAGAACTCGAACTTGAACCGACTAAAGAATAATTGGATCTGATTTGTTGTTGTCGTTCCTGGCATCCCGCGATGCCAAGCGGCACAGAAAAAAGTTTTTAAAAGTAAAAAAAACCCCGATTCCCGGCCAAGAAGCAGGCGAAAATATGCCTGCCTGAGTGAGGGCTCAGGGCACCTACCAGAGGGGTGGTTTCTGGGGGGGGGTCCCCGGCCTCCCCCCCTCTCCTCCTGTCCCTCCTGGGCTGCGCTGGGGGCGGGCATCCTCGTCGTCCCTCCAAAGTCGCCGCCTCGCCACCTCGCCGCCATTCAAGCGGCACAGAAAAAAAAAGTTTTTTAAAGTAAAAAAAAACCTGATTCCCGGCCCAAAAAGCAGGTGAAAATATGCCTGCCTGAGAGTGCACCTACCAGAGGGGTGGTTTCGGGGGGGGGTCCCCGGCCTCCCCCCCTGTCCTGTCCTGGGCTGCTCTGGTGGGGACTCGCAAGCAACAAGCCGGACTCGCCATGCCATGCGGTGCGGGCGGGGGATCGAAAATGGGGCGGCGACCGCAATATTTTTTTTGAAATCGTGGTCCAAAAACACACAAGCACCACACAGAAACATGCGAAAATTGCTATTTTAAAACTGCCAGAATTTTTACAGTAGCAGTGGGTTTTTCTTGCAACAAAATGTCTCCTCTGTCCTCTTTCCATTTATTTTATTTTATTTTATTTTATTTTATCTTATTTTTTTACACCTGCGCAATGATGGGCTGGCCATGGGAGTGGACCATGCAAATTTTTGGAGCCATTCCACCAATCGCATGGCCACTTGGCCACTGAGACTTCTGGGATGTGCCAAAAAGCCCACTAAACCCTGCCCTAACCCTTACCCTAACCCTTACCCATATGCCACACTGGGCCACAGTACACTGTCCTCTTAGTGGGTCAGAGAGGCACCCAGAGGTGCACCCCACTACCCCACCCTAACCTCACCAGTAACTAGCCTAACCCTAGCCCTTGCACTAGCCCTGTCCCCTAAGCCAGATCTGTACTTGCATTGCACTACTACGCAAGTACGCTTCCCTTCTTAGTGAGACACAGCGGAAGCAGAGAGTCTGCCAGTTCATCACTTGTGGCTCTGGCTGACTCCTGCAGGCTCGGCTCAGCAGCATGTGTGCCATGCAAACCATGCCCGTCGAGGCCTGACTGATGCAGGGAAGGCACCCCAAAAAGAGGGGTGCCTCTGCCAGTCTGCTGTGTCTGCAACTTGGTATGCATATCCATATGGCTATGCATGCCCTTTTGCAGCAGGTGAGGAGGAGGCCCCCATGCCATGGTGGGGGGTCTCCAGGAGCCTGCTTTCCCTTCCTAGCGGGTGAGGAGAGGAGGCACCCCCCAAAAAATAGGTGCCTCCAGGAGCCCGCTTCCCTTCATAGCGGGCCAGAGGAGGCACCCACCCCACAGAGGTGCCTCCAGGAGCCCGCTACCCCCCCTAAACCAGTATACCGACAGACAAAAAAACGAAAAATGAAACAACTATTTTTTGCGAAGTTTCGCGAAAAACGGAAACGAGCCAACACGGGCCGCCTCCGACACACGACAACTCGAAAACGTCATTTTCCCTAGTCGCGCCCATCTCTACTTCTCAATGATAATTTATGCCATACACCACATTCATATCATAATCATATCATATTGTATCATATTATATCATATCATATCATATATCATTTTGTAGCTTTAAAACATCAGGTTAGTTATGGTGATGCTACAGACTTCCTCTTATGAACTCAGGGAAATAAGCTGAGACGTCCATACATGTTCATAGTCTGGCATTTGTGAGGAAAGATTGTGGCTTACTTGATGGGGGTGAGAATGAAGAAGTAGGGTAAAAACTTTCTCCTCAGCCAACACTTTGGGAAGCAGATAGAAGAACTAAGTTTCTCACTTACCTAGTAGCAAAGCTGCTTTCTCCACCACTCCTTTCCCTTAAGCTGCACAAAAGAACATCTTTGTTCTCCCAACAGATGGCAGGATGTTTATTGTATAGAATCTTTGAATCATACAGCTGGAAGAGACCTCAAGGGCCATCCAGTCCAGCTGCCTGCCAGGCAGGAACCCCCATCACAGTACTCCCAACAGATGGCCATCCAGCCTCTGCATAACCCCCCCCCCCAAGGAAGGAGACTCTGCCACCCTCCATAGAAGCTTATTCCACTACTGAGCAGCCCTAACTATCAGGAAGGTCTTCCTAATGTCCTAATGGAATCTCTTTTCCTGTAGTTTGAAACAATTGCCCTGAGTCCTAGTCTCTGAAGCCATGGAAAACCCGTCCCCTCTTCTATATGATATATTTCCAGATATTTAAACATGGCTATCATATCCCCTCTCAACCTTATTTTTGTAAGGCTAAATATTCCCAGTTCCCTAAGTCACTCCTTGTAAGACATTTCTTCCAGACATTTAACCATCCTGGTTGCCTCCTCTGGTCCAGAGTAATTTGACTCCAAAAAAGCTTTTGGTCTCGATAACCAAAGACTTGAATTTAATCAAGGAGTTTCTGAAGGAAAGCCATGCCCTGCTAACCATTATGATAGAGCTCTTCAAAAGAGATGAGAGATTCTCTCCACCAGAAGAAAACAACACTAGACGCAAAATAGGCCTAAAAGCAGAGGGCAAAGACTTAAACACCAATCCCAGAACCAGAAAGTAAAGAATCTAGCAAAAGTTTGAAGAAAAGGGAGAAGAAAAGGGAACCTCTGAGCAAAAAGAGCAAAAATATCAAATCATCTAGGACAGTGTTCCCCAAACCCCGGGCCGCGGACCGGTGCCGGTCCGTGGATCAATCGGCACCGGGCCGCCCAAGGAAACCAGGGGAAGCCTTGCCGCCGCGCCCCCGCCGAGGAAGGGAGGGAAGGAGGGGGTGGGGCTTCCAAAGCCGGAAAGGGAACCTCTTTGCACCATTAAGGTTTCCTCGGGGAAGAAGGAATGCCCGGAAGCTGGCCGGCTTTCCATTTCCGGCCTCAAGCTTCCCCCAAAGGTCCCCCCGAAGGAGGGTCGTGGAGGATCTCCCATGTGGGTGAGCGCCATTTCCACTGTGTGTGTTTTCTCCCCCTCACACACACACACACACACACACCGAGCGTCACAAACAGTAATCTTCAGGGGCGGCTCAGTAGCTTTAAAAAAAGGTCAGGCGACAGCGTGGACGGGAAGCTCCCCCCGCCAAGAGCGGCTCCTTCCAAAGTGGTTGCAAATAAACTCTGGAATTGGAATGATCTCCTTGCGTTTATATGCTTCCAAACCTAGCTGTTCGAAAGCATGTGAAATGCAAGTCAGATAAAGAGACGCCCCCGGGGGAAAAAACGCGAGGAAGTAAAAACAGTGTTTCCTTGCAGCGATGCCAAGGACTCGCACAACACTGGCTCTTCGGCTTGAGTATGGAGATGAGCACCGCCCCCTAGAGTGGGAAACGACTAGCACACATGTGCGTCAGTGGCCGGGGGGGGGCATTTACTTTTTTTATCTTTCTTGAGTTGAAGGCCAGCGTACTGAGAAGAATTATACCATTCAAAGGAGATAAATATGCAACCATCTAGAACCGAGATGGCGAACCTTTTAAATCAAAACAAGCGGGCCAGGGAAAAATTATCAAACATTTACCGGTCCACGGCGATAAAAAGGTTGGGGAGCACTGATTTAGGAAATGTAAAAACTCAATGAAAGAGAAAAGAGTCCACTTCAAAAGACTGTTCAATCTCCTGGAGGCTTCATCTAAGAAGACATCAAACTCCCAGCAAAGACAGACTCCAAAACAAAGAGACAAGGAACATACAGGAGGAAAAGATAAAGATAAAGATAAAGATAAAGATACAATACTAGCTGATAATCTACCTATCACTTTGATTGACCAAATTGTACTAGAACCACCTACCATCACAGCACCAGACTTTGGGCATCAGTTGGGAACTGGAAAACTTCACCTGAAACATGTGACTAACAATCATCAATGTAAAATAGAAAAGAAATCTCCATGGAAATGGAATCTAGTATTAAATCATCAGAAGCTGGTTATTT
>JAHTLZ010000653.1:0-10555 GCA_023846285.1 Phrynocephalus versicolor | reverse complement strand
GTTCGTTCGTCGGTTCGAGCTCGAAGTCTGGCAGAGTAATTCCCGTTACCGTTTCCGTAGAGTAACGGAAACGAGTAACGGAAACGGGAATACCGCTAAGTCGTGCCCATCTCTAATGAGGACCCATTAACTGGAACTCCTTGGAGGAAAGGTAAAATATATAGTAAATTGAATGTCTGCTTTCACTTCTGATCATACATTATGCCCACTTAGAAGCACAGTCATCAGTGAGTACAGCAGCCATGTATTCTGCTGAGCAGAAGATAATCCTCTGTTTGAAGGGCTGTGCAACCCATGTATCCCAAAGAACAGCCAAAGGAGGATTGCTCAAAGTGTGAATACCATCTGGATGCGAAGACCACACCAAGTGGCACACACCCAATGTACTGACACCACCACCCCGACCTCAAATGGCCCTATTTCTACTGCATCATCCTGCTGCAAAAGGGCCTTACTTTTTATTGCATCACTCTTGTAACTCCTGTGGACAATCATGGCTCCTAGGAAGGGGCCATGAGTCAAGAGCTGAGTTGGAAATAGCAAGAGATCAGGGGAGGCAGGAAATGCTGTTTCCCTGGAGGGTGATAAGACTCTTAAGACTTTGGTTTAAATATTCAGTATGTTTGGAAGGACATTGGAGGGAAATCCTAGAAGGAGCACTGGAAGAGTGAATCCACATAGTTATCTTATAGGTTTGCATTTTGTTTTAACGCTTTAAAGGCTATGCACTTGAAGCTGTTTCCTTTATGTCATGGGTATCCTACCTTAGTTGATAAATGTATTTGGAACTTTATTCTTATTTAGCTTCAAATAGAGTTTTTCTTTGTTGCTTCAAGTAACTACATCTCTGATGCTAGCATCCAGTTTTGGTATAACACTGGGGATGTTCTGTTATATTAGTGTGTGTGTATGTGTGTGTGTGTGCGCGCGCGTTCGTGATGTATAATGTTTTTGTAATATTTGTGTTTGCAATACTCACTGGTACCTTGTATAAAGGAATTAATTCGTTCCAAATGAAATTATGTTAAGCAAATTTTCCTTTATACAAATTCCCATAGGAATGCATTGAAAACGGATTAATCCCATTTTTATGTTGTATGGATTCTCCCCATAGGCAATTATGTTAAGCAAATTTCCCCTATCTCTGGAATTTTTTATGTTGTACAAATTTTATGTTATACAAGCTGTTTGTTATACAAGGGTCTACTGTATAACTATACAAATCCGCATAGAACCAGAGAGTTCTACACAAGCCCAACACACATTCAAAAATACCTTTGCCCTGGGCCAGAGTAATGTTGCAAAGGGTGAGGCTGGATCCTCAGGTTTTAAATGTTTATGTTTAAAGCCACCTCACCCCTCGAGTGCTACTCACCTTGAGACCTGGGGAAACAGAACAATTACCTGACATTCAAAGGACAACCTGGCAAAAACTAATCCTAGCCAATATTAATACTTTATGTTTTAATAACAGTGGTACCTCTACTTACAAATTAAATATGTTCCAAATGCATGTTCTTAAGTCTAACAACTCTTAAGTAGAGGTACCGTATCTAAAACATTGAAAACATAAATTATTTTTTTTAAAAAAAATGTAAGTCAAGCAGACCGTATCTAAAATTTGTAAGGAGGCAGTTAAAATGCCAATGGGTTTCCGCTCTTAAGTCGAATTGCTCTTAAGTAGAGCTGCTCTTAAGTAGAGGCACCACTGTATTTATTTGCATCCTTCCTGATCAATACCAGTCTCAGTACAAGTGACAGGTTGAGCATGGGGCATAGGAAGAGGCTCCCCTGAGTGGGAAAGCATTGTGAGTACATTTGGGCATCCCCTGGGTAACAGCTTGCGGCTGGCCAATCCTTCACTTCCAGAAGTGTTGCACTATAAACTTGCTGATGAGCAAAAGGACTCAATGGTACTTCTTAGGACCACACAAATAACAATAATTTCTATTAAGATAGAGGGCATCTCTTCATCTCAAGAGGGTCTCTTCACTTTGCCATGAATGGAAATATGACATCCTTTGTGTGCTAGACTCTCACAAAAGAACTGAATAGCATCAACCAAAAGCTCCTGGGATGTTTTCCATTGCTAAGACGCTTCCCAAGTGATACAAATTGCAGTCATCCTAATACCAGGCATTACAGTCCATTCAAAAGACTTTACTGAAAAGGACAAGAGAGACATCTTGACATTCTAACGGGTTGTACTGTATAATGGCATTTATTTATAAACCACCTAATATATTTTTCTGATCAAAGCACTTTCTAGTTGGAGATTTCAACAGCTAAAGCAACAATTGGGGTTATGAACACAATGACAAAAATAGCAAAGCCATTATAAGATGGGTAGAATCCCATTCAATGTGCCTTATACATGATCCTAAACTAGTTCATTTAGCAGTGAGACGTGACAGAGAGACTATAATCCAGATCTAATTTTGTTAGCGAGTTTATAGCTCAACAGTGCATTAAAAGTATAAGTAACCCAATCCTAAACACTCAATACAGACCCATTTAATGTCAGATGTACTCAGCCATCTGACCTCAATCTACACTATTCCATAGGAGTATGTCTGTGAAAATTCTCAGTCATCCAGGTGAGTCATGGCAACTGGACTTCTTTTCTTGAGAGATCAAAACATCCAAGCAACTTTCTCAGACTGACAAAGTTGCTTGGATGGGTAGCTAAATGTTTCAGTCTCTCAAGAAAAGAAGTCCAGTTGCCATGACTCTGTTAGATATTAGTTAGAAAACTATGTTGTATTAAGTAGAAGAGGCTTGTCTACAGGTGTTTCATATGTATATTTAATTGATTTGTAAAATGGAGTCCAGTATATAATACTAAGTCACTATGACACACCTGTATAAGTTTTCAGATTACTGCCAGGTGTACAGAATAAGATGTAATGGGCAAGGTGGATGCAATCGCATGATATAACCAGTTTTGTGATTGGCTGTCATGAGTAAGTGCACCAGAAATCAGTAGTCTTTTGGCCTTTGGTGAGAAGGTACTCATACTGCCATGCTCTGTGTCTGTATTATGTTATGCTGATATGCTGTCTCTATGTCCTCTTTGATATGATGTTGAAACTCTGTTATGCTTGTACATATGTACTATAGCTGATTTTAAGAAACTCTGGCTGCTTCGTGTGGATTTTGTTTCCCTAAAGTCTTAGCTTCCGCTGGCAGAATAAATTGCTAACCTTTGTCAGACTCAACTTCCAGATATTCCATAGGAGGTATACAAGGCCAACCAGCATTGCCAAATGCAGCTGTTTTTTGAATTGTCCCTCAAGTTATGATCAATTCATAATTTCTATTTTTGGAATGTTGTTGTACCTCCATTTTAAGAGGATGCCAGACCAACTACATTCCAGGTTTCACTCTGGAAACACATGCCAAATATTTAGATTATATTTCACATTTTGAAGGAAATCCTTTTCTTGAACATACAGTAAAAGCTGGGAGAAATGTGATCTTGACTCCTGCAGAAACAAAAAGAACTTGCAGTGTAGCACTATAACAGAGCTTGACATGGCACGAAGCAGCCAGAAAGCTTGGAGACCACTGAAAAGACTGAACAAGGATCCAAATAAAAGGACACAGGAAAGAAATATAACCCCCTACTAAATAGAAAACCAAGGGTTACAGGTAAGGAAGCCCAACTAATGCATGATAAAAATAAAACATCAAACAAAATTCAGAATTAGCTTTCCACTGCTTTCAGATTGGTGGAGCTAGAGGAAGCCATAAAAAGATATAGGAATGGCAAAGCAGCAGGACTTGGTGATATCCAAATCAAGCAAATTGAACATTTTGGGCCAAACACAAAGGAATGGCTCTTTCAACTTACTGATAGCTGCTGGAAGAGCAAATAAATTCAAAGTATGATGGAAGACTAAAGTATTCTGAGACCAAGCAAAGGGCCATCAGACCACAAAAGCTACAGACCAATGTCTCTACTATGCCACTTATACAAATTGTTTGAGCACACTAGTTTAAACGGTCTAGTTCAGTGGTTCCCAACCTTGGGTCCCCAGTTGTTCTTCGACTAAAACTCCCAGAAGCCATCACCAAGTTGGGAACCAGTGGTCTAGCTCTTATATTTCAATCCCTTCTAATTCCAGAATAGGCAGACTTTAGTCCTAGCAAGATCCTGGTCGGGAGTCTGATTCCACACTGTATCTCTAGGAAGAACAATCACCCTGTACAGCCTTGGGCAAGCTGCACAGTCCCAACATGCCCCGATAAGAAGAAAATATCAAACAATTGCTGTGTAATCTGTGTTGAGAGCCTTATGGTGCAGTGGTTAACTGCTGTACCACAGGTAAATTCTGCTCACATCCTGGGGTTCAGTCCCAGGTGCTTGACTCATTAGCTCCATCCTTCTGAGGTTGGTAAAATGAGTACCCAGGTTGCTGGGGGAGGGGTGTCATAATTATTACACAATTTAATTAATACTTAATAATGAATGTGCTAATAATTAATAAATAAGTAATAAGTTATTAATGCATTATAATTGATTAATAATTATAAATACATAATTATTATGTAATTATTATATAATTATTAAATTACATAATCAAATTGTAAGCCTCCAGAGAGTGCCTTACTTGTTACAGGGTTGTATATAAACTGCACACTTTGTTTTTTTGCTTTATTCCCTACCTAGAAAACTCTGGAAAGGTCACCATAGGTCAGAATTGAGTTGAGCTCACATAATATTTAATAATATGGAATGAATGGTTTTTGACTATACAGGAGTGTTTAATCACATTTCTCCAATGGATTCAATGGTTGTTACCGCTTGGATGACTTTTCTGATCTCAACAGTAGGTTTCATGTCAATAGTAAGACTGACACGTTTCATGCTAGTGAATTCTTTCCAAAAATAAATAAATAAATCAGATGGTAAAGACATAGAAACAAGTAGTTTTGTATGAAACAGGGAAGAAGTAGTGTGGTCCCGAAGACTATACATATGCAAGAGTAGGTGATGCTTTTTATTGAACCACTAATAATAATTCAAATTGCAAGCTGTTGTGGATGAACTCGGCTTCCTCCAAGCAAACACCCTTCATAGATGGAGCATAATTGTCCAGAAATTGAAGGTACATATCTGACAGAGATGACCACCAGTTCTTCTTGTGAGGCTGGGCCTTTTACTGTCTCTGTATTAAGGTTTGGAATTTTACACCCTGGCTCCTGAAACCAAAAAGGGTGAGAGAATTACTCTGTGATCATCCACCCACTCACCCATGCCAAGACCTACCCAGCTTGCTTGAAACAAGGTTTCTTTTAGCTGTGTGGGAAGGGAGAGACAACACAAAAACACAGCACAGAGTGATATAATCCTAAACCAAATTAGAAGCCCAGCACCTCACTCTGCAAGACCAGAAAACCCCTCCTCCAGCAGCTACTACAACACATATAGTCTGGGGAATAGGCGTGTGTGTACTCTCTCTTGGCACTGCTGTTGGATCTCAAAGAAAGTGTGTAAGGGACTGGTGGCTGTGCATCAGAACAGAAGAGAACAGAGAAAACGAGGAACAAAATCTGTTTTGTTTCTGCAAAGTGTCATAGTCTGCAAAGTGAGCACTTGGACAGGATTACCTAGCCTATTGTGTAGATGCTTGTGGTTTTAGGGGGGCGGTTGGTGGGTGGGGGAGTGTTCAGGGATTTTTATGTGTGTGTGTTGAAGGGTTTTTTATTGTGTGTGATAGTGTCTGGGGATTTGTGTGTGTGTGTGTGTGTGTGTGTGTGGAATCTGGTCTCTGGGTGTCTGAATTTCGTTGTATGTGTATACTGTGTATATACACACAATGACAATAAATTATTATTATTATTATTATTATTATTATTATTATTATTATTATTATAGTTATACTTCGGCAATAGCATAACTCAGCCAAAGATTGCTTTCTTCTAGAAGAGAATGCAGATGTACAGTAAACTATTTCAAACACTGTAGAATTTTTCTCTATATGATCATTCGTATCTGCATATGCATGGGAAATGGAACTGTTGCAGTTTAGTAATTGGTATATATATGAATGCATTCACGTAAAAGAATCGATGCTAAACAAGAACTGTTATTTCTCTTTTTAGGAAACCTGTAATAAAATCAAACTGGTACACTCCTATACTTCTTCTGATAATTTTTTTCTGATTAACGTTTTAATATGTTCATAGTTTGCTTTTCCTCTTGATGCTCTCAGTCACCTTCTTACTATTTATTTATTTTTATGCATTACCTTTCTTCCAAAAGAGCTCCTATTCACATTTTGCTTCTTTTGGTTCTGTAACTGATTTCTGTAAAATCTTTCTAATGTTCATGTTTTGTTTTCTTTGCCATGCATGCATGCAACACTTAGGGATGTTATTTAGCCACACATTGAGGTTGTGCATTCAGGAATCATCATCATCATCATCATCATCATCATCATCATCATCATCATCATCATCATCATCCTTTTAGAGTTTTTAGAGTTTTTATAGAGTTTTTAAAAAGTTTTTAGAGTTTTTTAGAGTTTTTAGAGTTACGTGTGTTGTTAGTGGGTTAAATGTGTGCGTGTGGGGCTGGAGGATAGATATTTATGTATGATTGTAGTGTTAGGTCCTGTAAAAGCTGATGTAGATTTTTTCAATCTCGTTGGTCTGCACAGGACAATGACAATAAAGATCTATCTATCTGTCTGTCTGTCTGTCTGTCTAAGTCTGTCTGTCTAAGTCTGTCTGTCTGTCTATCTGTCTTTGTTGTTTTAAAAATGTCCGTAATGGTCGTTGTGAAGTCAGAACTGATTTATACTGACCGTAATAGGGTTTTCAAGGTAAGTGAGAAATTTAAGGAGGGGTTTTACCGGTTCCACTCTCCCAGTGAGATTTCATGGCAGAGTGGGGATTTGAACCCTGTTTTCCCCAGAGTCCTACTCTGTCATTCTATCGTCTACATCACACTGAGAATGATTTACAAATTTATATCCTGTGCAGGGGTAGGGAACTTTCAGCCCTCCAGTGGCTTTGGACAGCAACTCCCAGAATTCTGAGCCTGTATTCCCAATAATAAAGAACATTAAGAGCTGTGGCCCAAAACATCTGGTGAGCTGAAGGTTCCCCACCCTTGTCTTACTGCAAAGCTCCCTGTGACATCTCCTGGTGGCTTCATGTAGAAGTGAAACAGTGGGGACACCATAAGGCAAAGGCTGGAACTATGAAAGAAGGACCAACTTTCTGGTTCACAAGAGACGAGATGTAAGGAGCCACAGAATTCAGGAAAATTCCTTGGGCAGACAGTGGAGCAAAATGTCTCCCGTCAGCACATCATGCTTGCATGAGGGTCAGCATCTGCTCATGAGACAAGACACATTAATGTGTCACTGGTGATACAAATAGAAGGAGAGCATAGTCCATGAGGAAGTGGTAGAAAACTTTGTAGGAGGGGTACGTCTTGTGTAAGATCTAAATATAATCCAAGTCACAGGATACGCTGCTGTCTTTTTGTGAGCTAACTATTTATTTATTAGGTCCTACGGACTGTTATGTTGAACTTACTGTACTGGTGTGCTGGCACTTCTGGCTTGACTTGGTAAAGTCACTCCCTTATAACGAGGTGCACAGGATTTCAGGAGGGCACATGAATGTGGCCCATGCTTCTCTAGATTGGCTTCCCTGAAAGCAGAATAAAAAGGAACAGCTAGCTACTAGAGATGGGCAAGAAAGTATAGCATTTTGTTTTTCCTCATTTCATTTCTCCTTTTGTTTCATTTTGTTTCATTACTAATGAATTTTTTAAAGAATTTTTGAAATGAAATGAAATGAAACAATTCCTTACGCTACCATATAATGGCTTCCCTGGGTCCTAGAGGCTCCAAATTTGGAGGGTAGCTTCTTTGCACTCTTCCCTTTAAGACCGCCAAATTTGGAGAGATAAACTCCAAGGGGGGGGGTCCCCAGGAGAAAATCATTTATTATTGACTTGGGAAGAGCTTAATCGTCCCCCATGGGGGGGGCTATTAAGCGCTTCCCTTAATAATTCTCCTGGAGGAACCCCCTTTGGAGTTTAATAACTTAGCCCCCTGAACCCCAAACCTCTCCAAATTTGGGGGGCTTACAGGAAAGAGTCCAAAGAAGCTACCCACCAAAGTTGGTGCCTCTAGGATGAATTGTTTTATTTCTAGAGAAAAAATGTGTTTCATTTGTTTTGTATTAAAACGTGTCCTATCATTTAGTTTCTTAATGAAAAATTTGTTATGTAACTAAACGATGAAATAGTGTTTTGTTTTTCGTTTCATGCCCATTTCTACTAGCTAGCTACTTCTAAGTGGAAGCTGTTTGACACTGTTCTGTCAGTTTTGGACAACATGACACATAGATACTGAAATAAGACTTCCTGAATCAGTTGATGGCCCACCTCTTCCACACCTTTACCTGCGTAATCAGAAAATACACAGGTCTTGCTCCTACCTCTGTCTGCCCCTTTTATGAAAGGGCTTGCATGTATGCTATGAGCTACTGTTGCTCACTAGGATTTTCTTTAATTGCCTCCAAAGCTGTGATCCTCCAACTGATGGTACGCTACAGCTTCCCTTTTCCACCGTCAGCATGATGAGGGTTGTAGCTCAAAACAGCTGGGGAGCATCGGGTCACAACGGGTCACCTTATACTGTTACGAGGGAAGTTGTGTGTCAGCAGATTTATTTTGTTACTAGATTGCTTAATGGGAATATTTTTTTGCTGAATAAAACAGAGTTGCTTCTTTTGGTCTAGAAGATTATACTGTCCTAAGCTCTATGGCCTGTTTCATCCTAAAGATGATGTGTGTCGGTGCGTGTAACACATGAGTTGATTTCTTGTAAATCTTTCTTTATATACCTTTTCAGTTGTCCAGGCTGTGATCAGGAATCTTCTGTACATTTTAATAACACTTTTAAGAAGCTAGGCTCATAGCATTGGAAGTTTGGAAAGGAATACTTTCCAATCTCGCCTGATTTCGAAAGCTAAGCAGGATCAGCCCTGGTTAGTACTTGGATGGGAGACCACCAGGGAATACCAGGTGCTGTAGGAACTGGCAAACCACTCCAGTATTCCTGCCAAGAAAACTCCATGGAAATGGAGTCAAGAAGAGTCAGTCATGACCTAATGACACAACACACACTTGTTTAAAAAACATTTTTTCAGCTGCATAATCAATAAATGAAAAGTCCATTCAGATTTTTTTAGAACAAAATCACTCTCTCTTTTTTTTTAGTCAAAGGAGAAAAGCCTTACTGCCAGATGTGAGATCCAGAGGCCAGAAAAATCTGTCACTAGTAATATGAGCCTGTGATCCTTATGAGGGTTTATCTACATATTGTAATTCATATCATTGGCAATAAATCAGGGTTGTCTTTTTAAAAACTAGACACAAGTTCAGCCCAACCCACATCTGGATCAGGACCACAGCCAACGTGGAGTAGTAGTTTAACTCTGCTTTACTCACCGCAGTCCTGGAATCACCGCGATCGCCATAACTTTAGTCAAAAAGCTGCCTTTGGCATCATTGGGAATTTTAGAAATTGCTAATGCAGTATTTGGCATCCATGACATGCATTTATCTTTTTCAGGATTGCATTTGAAAAGGTAACCAAATTATACCTTTGCTCCCCGTGTGCTCTGGTTCTGATCTAGATAGGCAAAAATACACATGGGGTGGAGAAATTTCATCTTGATCTGGATCCAGTGTGGCATTTAAAGTACTGTTAAATTTCCCCTTGTGCACGCCTGGAGGTTGCTCTTTAAGAGATGCAGAACCAAGGGTACCTATGCTGAATTCTTCAGTTGTATGCATGTTCGGTGTTGTCCAGTTAGAATGGACTTATAGCACATTCTCCATGCAAAGAGTGATACCTTTTGAATTTCTCCTTCTCTTTCAGATGTTAAAAGCATGGAAAATCATTCTAGTTTAGTATTAAGACATTTTGCTAAAAAGTCCTTGAACAAGCCATCTACTTTATGCACAACAAGGCTTTCTTAAGCAGGTGTCTGATCCTGCAAACATCTCACCCAAGTTAAACCATTCCCTTCCCACTCCCAGTATTTCATAAGATCTCGTCAACATTAGATCCAACAAGTGTTTGAGAAAGCTCAGGATAATCTGCAGCATTGCTTACGCCAAACAATTTTTAGCTTGTAGCAACATGATTGTTTCATCAGTCCATGCCAACAGGCATACCCTGTGCCAGTTGTTCTATGTGATGTCACCCACGGCTCCCTGCCTGGAGCAGAGCAGAGCCTGTTTAGCTGCTTTAAGGCACAATTGACACTGCACAGTTTTGTGAGACTTTTTTATAAAAAAGATAACGCTGCTTTTTCGAAGCACAGAGGGATACACACAGAATACAGATGCAAAAAGGCAGGTCATTGTAGAACAAAACCGACTGACTCAGTGGCACAGTTGCTCCAAAACATGGACCTCTCTTTGACACACCGAAGAAACCTCCCTTATCGTATGCAAACTCTGCAAGATGCATACACACACACACACACACACACACACACACAATTATCTCATGTGCAG